>BQKZ01004729.1:0-12361 GCA_036244855.1 Temnopleurus reevesii | reverse complement strand
ACCTATACCTATCCATCTCCTATTACTGACTTTCATTTCAACCAAATCCGTTACTCTTTAGAATAAAAAAAAGAAAGCCTTCCAAATAATTCCCTTTTTAGACTACACCATCCCCATCCCGTTTATTCCTATTCTCTTATATCTCTTTTCTGCTCTCGTTTTGATTGTCTTCCATACCAAATTTATTAATCCTCCTTCTCTTTCCCCATCTGTCTGTCAATCTGTAATTTCTTTACAGTTCCCTCTTCACCTCTTCATTTATCAAAATAAGTAATGAGTAATTAATTGGTTCCAGAAATTTGGTTTCATTTTCATGTGCCATATAGTTCAACGTTGATGAATATCAAAGATGGGAGTGGCCCCGAAATCCCACTCCTTCCATTTTTCATAATCCATCTTGTGGTATTTTTCAGAGTGCCATGTAGAGGTGAAATCATTTTTAGGTTCAGCTCATTATATACTTATGATTTTATGTGGTTTCGGTTCTGAGAAGACTTCTTTGTGGTTTGAGCAGGCCTTTCCATCTTTTTACTTACGTTTATTCACAAAACTTGCCCCAAATCAGAAGTACTTTGTTCATGTTGGTTTCCCTCTATCCTTGAACAATTATCATTAATATCAATTTCAATTATAAATGTTCACCAAATATCCGTTTGACCCCCCCCCCCCCCCTGCATATACATACATTGCCTGCATCATGTATTTCTTCATTTTGGAAACACACACCTACATCCCTCTCAACCTGTGTATTGAAGATCAATTATTCAGCGAAAAGGCAGTAAATATTCATAACTTGATCAACATCGCCATTGAAATGATTGAACATCACCACCACCACCACCACCATCGTCATCATCATCATCATCATCATCATCACCACCACCATCACCACCACTACCACCACTATCATCATCATCATCATCATCATCATCATCATCATCACCACCACCATCACCACCACCACCACCACCATCATCATTATCATCATCACATCTTCCATTTCCTTACGTCCGAGCGGGCAAATACCAGGCGATATTCTGTTCTAAATATTGGGCAAATTTTCAGTGCGGTGAACAAGATTTTAAAATCCTTGTTATTTTATCTATCTATTCATTCATTCATCATACATTTATTCATTAACCGAATTCATTTATTTCTATAATATTCACAGCTTCGAATGGGACTTTTGTTACAATCATTCAACCCGTTTTTCTCCCCTTCCTCTATTGTTCTTTTATTTCCTTTTTTCTTTTTAGTGTGGGAAAGTCTGCCTTGCATTCCACACTCTACTTGAAATATTCAGGAAAGAAGTCGGGTGATAATTCCCTGCTTTGTAAAAATGGTAAAACATAGAAAATTCATGTAGTTAACGTACATTGTCGTTCGAGTCATAAATTCCATCCGCGTGGTTCATCGTCTTGGGAACCGTCGATTACGACGGAAATAACCCCAAACAATGTGAAAACATTCTCAATTACAGAATATTTGATTCCTTTCTAAATAGAGATAATACCACTTCATCTTATCTACACACCTCCAAGCATCACGTCCGAGGGATCCGCAAATCCTATGTAGAGGAGACTTCCTCATTCCGAACTAGACGTTTTTCTTTCCGGGGGCTTTGGACTTGTATAATTCAAATCTGGTTTGTATCATTCACAACACCATAGGCCCACCGTGCAGTTGAAATGAGAAAGGAAATACGACTCACTCATCACCTTCTCTGTGAATTTTGATTAATCTTTTATGATCCTGGTAAAGTTCGAGAGAAAAGAGGGGGTAATTTGATGAGGCCGCATGAAAACGGTAAGGCATGGTAAAGTAGGGGGTGATTATATGCTATAATATAGAAATAATAAATGGCATGTTGTCTTCCTGTGATGAATATAGAGAGAAATAAGAAATGCGAGAGGAAATGAGAAATCTGACCAACCTAATGTCTGTGGTATAATAAGCAGAAGAGGGAAGAATAGAAGTGTTTATGCGACGCCAGAAAATAGAACATCGTTGATATTGAGAAGGCGGAATGGAGGACTCTCAATTTTACCACATTTTACCTCAATAAATTTGGTGCCACGTGCAAGCTCCGAGATGAAAAGAGTTGGTTTCTCATGTTTTTGTTAGTCTGGGACTTTGGACGCGAGTTGCATAGTATGGGGTCTCTGTTTCGGTATGGCGTACCCTCCACCCATTGGAATAACAGATGCACTGGTGTCTTGTCAAGTTTGATGTGAATTAATGACGATGATGGTATGCGGGGGTGGGGTCTTGCACAGTTTCGGCAGCGTAGGTAAAGCGATCCCGACTGGGTCGTCAAGATTGGCCCGGGCCACGATAGACCTAGGTCGCGTGGGTTTCCCTCCATATTTGGTCCGGTGAGCCCCGATTCGACACGCTTCTCGATTGGCGCCTTCCATATTTGGCATCAGGCTGCGTGCTGCTTGAGTACTGCGGTATCGGAATGTCGTGTGCCGGTGCGACGCGTCCCGGGGTCGAATCGGGCCAGGGGTCCTCGTTTATTGTGACCTCCAAAATCCAGCACAGAGAGAGCTAGAGAGAGCTGGGTGAGTTAGCACAGTCTGGTCTTTCAGACCCAAACAATGTTCATAAATCTCAGCTTCATAACAGATTTATTCAGTGCATAAAGTTACATGTTCTCTATGAAAATACAACGGACTGGGATCACAAAAGAAGCAAATGTAACAAATGGAGAGGATTGCAATTCACTGCTTTGTTCCTGCTTTCATTACTTATGTTTCTTTCTTTTTTTCATTTTGTCGCAAAGTCATATGAAGACACACGAAGTAAAAAGAATAAGAAATGCTAGTGAGGCAAAACAATTCTAACTTTCGACTTCATCACCATGACGTCATGGAAAGGCCAAAACCATTCAAAAGTGCGAAGTTAAAAAACTTTATATTCGTGGTTTCATCTGTCTTCTCTATTGGAACTTTTTGCACTTCTTATTTATTTAACCAAAACTTTCTTTCTTCGTGACTGAGACTGAGAGAACTTGACTACAAGTTTTCTCAACTTGTTGAGAAAACTTTCTTCCACTGATTACAAGTTTTCTCCCGCTTTATTTCAGCTTTTATGCAATCGAAAGAAAGCTTCTTGCAGCTGAGTGAAGCTTTCCCGAATTTGGTGCAAGATGGATGTTTTTTCTTTCCTCGAAAGTAAATGTAAAAGAGACAATGCTTCGTGTCAGTGTCGAGTGGAGGGTGTGGATAGATAGACTAGTTTTTCACTGCCGTTACTATGGACACGGCACAAGTACACAGCCAGTACCAGGCTACTGTGAAGACACCCAACACTTCAAACTGTGTCTCACTGCGACCATCATGTCACAAAAATCTTTCCTCTCAGCAAAAGACGAAACGAAGCTGCAGGTATTCGTACTTTTACCTATCAAAACTATTGGTTGGATATCGTAATTGGTTTGTTAGAACTTGAAATTAGATTTCGGTGGTTTAGTTTCGACATATAACTCGCAACGCGTGCCCAGGGTAGAATGCGCAGAGGGTAGCCTGATTAGATCCACGCGTAACAAAATGAAAGGGTTTGTCAAAAAAGGAGGGCTGGGGTGAAAAGGGGGGTTAATTCTAATTTTAACCGGAAACTTGGTAAATTGAAATTAGATGAATAGACCCTTTTTGAGAGCGGTGAAAATGAGCATTCGATCTGGAGTTGGGAACCGTTTCATTTTTGTCTTTTCATTCGTGGTCGATATTTTTTTCCACAGACCTGGTATTGTGCTAGTGGGAAATGTGGTTTTGGATATTCATCTTTTCTTTGTGCATTTCAATACCTGAATCTAGGCTATACGAATTATGGAAATCAAGCTCCATGAAACCAATCATTACGGAATAGAATTGAAAGGAAGATAAGATTAGAAAAAATCAGAAAATTATGGTAACTATAGACGAGGATATATCGAAAATATAGGCATTTATTCTGAAACGAAATTTGGATCAGGGTTGATTTATGATGATTTCAATGAAAATTACAATAAAGCCTTGCCCTTGGCCCACTCCAATCTTTTGTTCGTTAATTTTTCTTTATAATTTCTTCTTTTGTCGAAATGAATGCTTATGTCATTCAACATGGACTATTTAACATAGACATTGAACTTCAACAATGAAATATTTCTACATATTTCTAAATGGTCGTGGCTCTGTAAAAACAGAGATATTTCATATTCGGTGCGGTATCATTTTTCACTTTCAGATATCATTTCCAAACCAAAGAAACCCAATAACCTGGTTTTCCCTAACACCACTCCCACATATATGGTGTATATAGAGAGGGACACTGATGATTATGATATGAGAATAATCATAATAGCAAACACTCTCGTTGGGGGCACAACGCTTGTCACAAATTTCTCTCTTCTGAAAGATAATCAGGTCGGAATGCAGAAGATGACACATAGATTGGAGAGGAGAGGACAGAGATGTAAAGGGAGTGGATGAGAGAGGGGGATGAGGAGGAGGATGGGGGAGAGATGGAGCTGTTATTTTCCCACGGTCCATCGGAATGACAACGATTCCTCCAGTTCTGCGAGTGACAAAAGAACCTGGGCTGGAATAACCATGACCTCTAGCGACCAGCGTCGATTGGTCTGTCCGTTGTGATGATGACGAGGAGGATGGGGAGGAGGAAGGGGACATGAGAGGATGAGCATTATGAGGGGTGCCTGATGGAGATAAGGATGATGACAGTGGTGGTGATGATGATGATGATGATCGATTATGAAGACAATGATAATGATGATGAGGATAATTGTGATGATTCAGAAGGTACAGAAAAGAATGACTTGCCCCGTGACGGGTGCTTGATAAGAATAAAGGACGATGGCGTTGCTGCTGGTGGTGGTGGTTATAGTGAAAAAGACGAAGAACAAGATGATGATGATGACGATGATGATTATAGCGATGGTGATGATGATAATAATTGGGAAAAGAAGAAATCGTATGGGGAAGAAAGATTGACATCGTGACGGGTGCTTGCTGAAGATGAAGGATGATGACGGTGGTGATGGTGGTGGTGGTGGCTGATGATGAAGAAGAATAACAAGATGATGATGATGATGATGATGATGATGATGATGATGATGATGATGATTATGATTATGAATAGGATAAAGCGTAAAGGAAAGGAGGATTAGCACCTTGAGGGGTGCTTGGTGATGATGAAGGATGATAACTGGGTGATGATTTATAGAGGAGGTGCAAGAGGAGGAGATGGGCATGGGTAGGAGAGGGGATGAACATCATAATGGGTGCTGGGTGGAGGTAGAAGGTGATGGTGATGGTGATGATGATGATTATGAGGAGGAGGGCGAGGAGCTATAATTAGGAGAATGAGGGGATGAACACACATGATGAAGATTCCTGTCATGATTACATAACAAGTTATCGCCGGAGAGTTATTATTTATAGTTATAATAACCGAAATGGTATAATCAGCGCAACTCTACTGTCATTTTTACGCTCACCTACTCCTTCCCCACCACCCTCTTTCTCTCTCGCACCCTCAATCTCTAGTCATGTACCTATTAGCACTGGATTGAATTAGTACAAGTACAAAGAATCGACAGCTAAATGATTGATTTTTATATTCTAGTTTCATAACTGTGTTATGGGAAATCTGATAATTACATTGATTTTTCTCTTCCGCTAACACCACAACAAGCAAGTTCTGTGCAAGTAATGTTCTGATTCATTATACAAAATAGCTACCATAAGCTCCTTAGCAACTAGACGTACACTCTTCAAATGTTGAATAACACGCTGTCCACACAAATTGGTTGAGATATCAATTAGTTACGTAGTTTGTATTATTTTTTCAACCAGAACAAATATCAACCAAAATGAGCAAAGTATCACTATCGGTTAGAGTCTGGAAATTGTATGACTGCATGCGCTAGTACCCCAGGTCAGAGCTATGGCTAGGGGGCGCCAAAATTTGATGGCCAAACGTGCTTATAGGGGGAGCGAATACGTTGAAAGGGGGCGCAAAATTGCTGATCTGGGGCGCCAAATTTTAGGCGATGACCTTTTTTTCTTGTCAGCTCAGTAGGGAGGGGGTGGCGCCAAATTTGTGCTCAGCCCCCCCCCCCCCCCCCCCGGTATCAAAATCCTGTTGCGCGCAAGGACTGCATATTACCAAGCTTTCATCCAATACTAATGATTGTAGCCACAATTACTTTGATTTCATTATTAGTCGGTTGCAAAGTTCATGAGAGGATAGCCCACAGAAACCGAACAGGCGTATTTCTAAAGGGATACTTTAGCTTCGTGTCCTTTGATTCTTGATCATCTTCTTAGGAATAATGCTAATAAAAGAATTGATTTGCATGTGTGTTTTATATCTTGAATCCATAGAATGATATTCATGAATGCATTTTATTTTCATATTTTTACTTTATCCTCATCAGCAAATGAACTTCTGAAAATACAAGGGAAATGAACGTGAAACTGTTATATTTAGTATCTGGACTATCAAGGTGATAAATGATTTTCAGGCCCCGAATTTATGAAGTGTTTCTCAGTGATTATATCAATAAAAGCCATTGAGATATCTCGATAATGACGTTTCCGTGCCTCTCAGTCATATTATTTGAGTGATATGGAGATGAAAACTGGGAAAAGAATCTCGCTGGATTGAGTTACCGCTTCGCGTGCCCGGCTGTTTTGTAATAAACACCCGCAAAAGAATGCGCCTGAAAATGAAATTGAAATATGATTTACTGGTGTTTATAAATTTATGTTGATCATGCCCATCCTTGGTTCCCTTTTACGTTTTTATGCATCCTTGTGATAGTGATGGAGAAAGGAGATGTGAGGAGAGGAGGAGAAGGATGCGAAAGAGAGAGAGAGAGATGTAGAGGGAGAGAAAGAGAGCGATAACCCCCAATACCATTATAATGGTATGCAATTGAATCAAATTAAAATCATGTTTGCAAGTTTTATTCTTAGGATCCAAATTATCAAAAAATGTATTAAAGTTATAATGATGTAGATATACCCTTAAAGTGAATTCAGAATCAATATCAAAATCAAACAGAGTGTATAGAAACATGGATGAATACATGGATGAATTTTTGCACACAAAACTGAAATATTCGCCCGCCTTTTCATTTCCTTCACCGGCCAAAATCTCAACAAAAAGGTCAAGGAAAATCACTGTCTGCATGTTATCTGGAAGAACAATAGGGTTAGAATCTGACTACATGGGCGCGTGCTTGACAAAAAATATCGGATAATTGCTTTCACTTTGAGCCAAAATCACAGATTAGTTTTCTTTTAGTGGAGGAAAATCGGATGTAAGTTTTCTTTCCTTGAAAGAAAATCTCTGTTGTGCTTTGTTTTCGGTTGTTTTAGATGTGAAAAGCGATTACTAGGTAAGAATGCGGAACAGCGTGAAATGCATTCTGAAAAAGGTAAAGGGATGATCTTGGGTAAGCACTAGAACGTTCAAGATTATCAGAATTATAGATTTTAGAAGGAAAAACTAGTGTAATAGGGAGAACATAAATGATCATTGAACACGTTAAACATTTTATGACGAGGTGATTTTAAAGCGGGACGAAACTACGAGTAGAAAATTTTGATTTCGGAATCTTTCGGTAAGCTCTCCAGACATATTGACGTTCTGATGTATGTTAGCCTGAAGTGCGTCATAGAATGGTCCGATGTAAGTCTGAACTGCGTCCTGTATAGGATTGACTACAAACGGTCTGAAATGTGTTCCATTGGGGTGGGCAATCCGAAGTATGTCCGGAAATCGCCCGTAAACTGTTTAAAGTGTGTCCTAGGGTTGTCCGATGACAGTCTGACTTGTGTCCTAGGGTTGTCCGATGACAGTCTGACTTGTGTACTAGGATTGTCCGGTGACAGTCTGAAGTGTGTTCATGGATTGTCCGGTGACAGTCTGACTTGTGTCCTAGGATTGTCCGGTGACAGTCTGACTTGTGTCCTAGGATTGTCCGGTGACAGTCTGGAGTGTGTCCTGGGATTGTCCAGTGACAGTATGAAGGGTGTTCTGGGATTGTCAGGTGACAGTCTGCCTTTAGTCCTAGGATTGTGTGCGGACGGTCTTAGTGTGTCCTGTCCGGTGACAGTCTGAACTGTGTTCTGTGATTGTCCGATGACAGTCAGGTGTGTGTCCTAGGACTGTCCGTTGATATGAATCTAAAGTGTGTATTTGGATTTCCGATGAAATGAGTCGGAAGTGTGTCCTATAATGTCCGAGGAGGGTCTGAAGTATGTCCTTAGATTGTCCGACATGTCCGAGGACAGTCTAAAATCTTGTGTTCCTCTTTTCCACCCTTTCTTTGACCAACCTCGAACTGAAACCAAAATGACCAATCTAGTTCCTCAAGCCTTATCACTCTGAATGACGTCTTTTAAGAAGATAAAGGCTTACTTTTCCTTCCCATATGGCCAAGTTCTTTACTAAGAAGATTATTGCATTAGAGACTAAAGAAATCCTATGGAATGGCATGCTGGGTTAAAGACTGATATATTACCAAGATTAGTGCACGAGGTTTCTGTATGACTATGATCAGTCATTCAAATTCCTCCTATTAGTGAACAGGTGAGGGATAGTTCTAACCAAAAATCAATATATTCTACGACTAATTAGCAGATAATCATACCATAATTCGTGAAATCACTGTAATCACTCATTCAAAACTCTGGATATCTGGAACAAGGAAGATACCCGTGGAGAGCCTTTATATTTCGTGGAGTAATGAGTTGTCAAAGAAAAATTTGACTACATGTATCTCCTCGAGAAAAAAAAGAAATTGTTTCAGGGAGAAAAAACGAGGGGGAAGAATCGGGCGAAGACAACAAATCTTTCATATCACAATGGGGACATAAATCATGAAGTTATGTCAACTTTACTAACATAGGAAGGGTTTTATGTAGATTTGAATTTTATTTCATGTTTGCATCCTGCCGTGTCTAGACGCAAAACTGTCCCCGTATACTAGTATTTTTGGCTAGTGAGAACCGTTTTACTACATAGAGGCAGAGGCAGAGCCATGCCTAACGTATTCTTTAAAATATATATCTATATTATATCTGAGAACCGTTTTAAACACATTGCTTTCACTTAATTGTATTAATCGATGTACTTAATATAAATGTAGCTCTGAACATGCTGAATATAGGTTAGAAGTTGTTCATATGTGCGGTTTCTTTTCCGTACTAGGGAATCCAGGGTTCAAAATAAATGAAATTAATTCATAAAATGAATCTGAATAGAGTGATTTCGAAATGACCAATACTTGGATGTATTGACAAAAGCCTTCGCGCTCCTTTCCTCCTGTTCCTTTGCTGTACTTGACGCCAGGTTTTAAGAAGATAAAAACTAAAATTTCTCTCCAATACGGTCAAGTTCCTTAACAAGAAGATTATTGCATTAGAGACAAACCAAAGCTTCGGACTTGGACTCCTAAAAAGATTATAGCATATTAAAGGCAAATGGTTTCTGTCATAATCGGCCTTAACTTCACCGCTTAGTGAGCGCATCAGCCGAAAATCCATACAATCACAGCCAAAAATCCGTACAAGCAGAGACTAATAATTAGATAATCATACCCCAAATCTCTAAAATCACTGTCTTCTTTCTTTTTCAAAACTCTGAAATCGAGAACAAGGAAGTACCCCGTGGAGATGAGTTTTCTCACTGAGTAATGAGTCGTCATATAGGAAACATTTACTATGTCCTTAAAAAATTGCTTCGAAGGAAAAGAGTATAAAATGGAATGATATTTTAAACAAAATATGAAAAAGATCTCGAACTTGGTTTGAATAAACATGTAAATCACGAAGTTATATTTTCAGGAAACGGATGCAATTTCAAGGATTTTGTTAAATTTAGCATTCCTCCACATTTAGATAATCCCTCACAGTGAGTTTTTCCGATTTTGGTTTACATGTAAAATGAATCTCCAATAATCTGCACTGCGATATTTTTTTTTGCAACAGACAGCATTTGATTGTAGTAGTATTGATTGAAGTAGTATGGTAACAATACTGGTTTATAGCAGACACGATAGAAACCATCCACAGTTTCAAGAAATATGCGGTTAGTTAAAAAATTTAATGTTTTAATTTTGTATTTACTCTTGTGCCATAAACGGAAAATGAGTAGTGTTTGATTTAGCAATAGAGATCAGTTATAAATGACTGCAAAACGGAGATATTTCGGTTGATGTATCTTACACTTTCAACCTTATATATTTGCTTCCGTATTTAGACGAGAAATCAATATTATGAGGTTAAGCAACACAGATTATAGATAACTCACTTTAACGTAAAGAATGCAGGGTTTCAAGTTCCTCATTGATAATTCTATTTGCTTCCGTATACCAGAACAAAGCATGAATAATCAATATTTTCAGATTGAACAACATAGATTATAGATTAACACCACTTTTAAATCTTCTCGCATGCCGCCATGCGAGGGGATTTTACAGATCATGATCTTTATGATTCTTAGCTTTAAAAGAAGAGATTGAGCGAGGCGGAAAATGAAGTTACCATTTAAAACAAATCCCTCAAACAGAAAGTTTTTTCAGGAATATTTTTTGAAAGGGAGGAGGAAGAGGAAAAGATTTAGCTATTTCTAAATGGTTGAACAAAATGAAATATTATTGATAATTTCTGTGCATCACGGAAACATTGAAAACAATTCCTTCAAAATCAACTACGAAACCCTATTACCGTCCCACTGAAAGAGGAATATGAGCCAAAAATAAATTAGTTTCACTGTTTGATAGTGATGCTCATCAACTAGTTTGGACAATATAATTTTTTTTAAAAGTTACCACTTGTATCAAACAATTATTTATTCCTTTAGGGGCCTACATGCCTACTTTGACGTCGTGCATTCGCCAACATTATCCTTGCTTGTACAAGTCTGCTAGTAAATTATTACATCAAGTTCATGATCATGATGATAATTTTCAGCTCAAAATTGTTAATAACTTGGTCCAAATCATTTGAAGTTCTCTAAATCATTGTTATTAATGTATCAATAACGTAGTTATGCCGTTATTCTTATTATTTCTACATGCTGAGCGCAGTTGAAACATATGACCCTTTTTTTAATAATCTATAATAAATAACCCTAAAGAGTTGGAAGGTAAATGTACTGTAATCTTATGTATATTAGCTGAAGTTACCTGCTATATATACATGTATATGATAATATCGTAATGAATAAAAGTGCTTTTAAACCGTGAGCCACAATGGATTGTCAACAAAATATAGTGTCCATGAAAAACATGGAAAACACATTAACAACAAAGATTCGTATTCTCGATAAAGGGGTTCTTCCTGGCGCATTTTTTTCCTGCGACCATTCATTCATTTCATTTTTAATGACAGCAAATAACTTCCCATTTGGGGGTAATGGGAAACTACATTAATATTGAATGATAACCTTATTATATCATTCATCAGTTCGCCGACTGTATGAAACCATCTTTCCGCACCCGAGAAAATTTACGATTTGGAAACATTCAAGCAGTTTCGGAGGGGAACAATCCATATTTGGTCAAAATGTCCGAAGTGAGTAGAAAGTTCGTGAACCACTCGTTAAATCACGATTTGTGTGAGAGTGAAGTATGAGAAAGGAGAACTCTCGAGTCGCTTGTGTCAGAGTCATTAAGTATTTATCAGGGGGGAAAAATGAAAATATGAGAAGTGGAACGGAGGGAGTAATACCAGGGAGTTCTACTGTGACAACTCCCTGGTAATACCAAAACTATTAAATGCATATGGAATATGAAAGATTATTTCTTTGTCGTTATGGTGAATTTAATATTCATATGCTAGTGTTTGAATATGTACCTGTAACGATGGGATGGTTATAATATTTCAGGTACCATTAATGTGCGTCATGGAGCTAAAGAATGTTCCTGCGACAGCTGCTCTGGTGTTGATTTCTAAATTTCGAGATTTTGATCATGTGTTGTATTTTAGAGGAATTTTTCATTATGATTTGTAGTTTGTTTGTTTGTTTGTTTGTTTGTTTGTTTGTTTGTTTGTTTTAAACGTAATTAGGGGAGAATTGTTACTTCAGTAAATGTCATGTATCGAAATGAAAGATATGCATTATGTCTGCCGGTAGTCACTTAGTTAATTAGTCCACCAATTTGTTGATACATCGGGGTTTTTTTTTAAACAGATAAGAAGAAATGGCATTTCTGGAATATACTTCACTTGACCACAACCGAAATTGGCTAATTAGTAATAAGGGTGAGAGGATACCTAATAGTTTGCACAAAAGTGCACTAAACCTGCAATTAGGGGAGCACAATTTGAGGTGATGGCCTTTTTTT
>BQKZ01004728.1:55170-65563 GCA_036244855.1 Temnopleurus reevesii | reverse complement strand
CCTGAGCAATCTTAATTTTATTTCAGTGATAAAATTGGTATTGACCACAATTATTTTTCTTCTTCTAAATCCTTTACAGGCAACCGATTCTCGTACAGGCCGCGGCATCCAAAAGCGACCCGCTCCCCTCGATCAAGCCGGGGGATCCGGTCCCGAGTAAGCCGGTGTACAGAGCGGAAACACTACCCCCGATCGAATCAGCAACCGATGGGAGGGTCTTCAGCAAGCGATCGCCCCGGGGACACTTCTCGGTGACGGACCCTGGACCCTCTTCATCCCAAGTGCCTGATGTTTATGATATAGAGAGACCGTCTTCCTCGGCAGATATTTATCCTGCACCACAAAGGGTATTTAAAACCGCCCCTTTTTTATAACGGGCAGTTTCGTTACTTTTTCATGTCCGTTACGCTAATTGCAAATGCCCGTCTCGATGGAATTCTTTGAAATTTGATAAGTGTGCCACATATATGATTTGTTTCATACTTATTGAATTTCAAGGAATTTCAATAAATTGTTTTCACAAGAATCATCTTTTTGGGCGTAACAGACATGACACTTTTATGAAATTGCCCACTAGAAATTAGGGTTAACCATTCCGTGAAAATATAACGTGAGTCACTTCAAATGCATTGTATATCTGCATTATCGTTGCTTAAAGGGGAGTTACACCAAAAAATAAATCTACTTATTTCAAAAGGTATAATATGTATCCAAGGATTGGACTATGCGATTCAATATATCAGTATCGAATTTAGAGTTATATCACCATTTTCTGAGCCAAGTTATCGTCTGCTAGCATTCGCTGGGGGGGGGGGGGGGGGGGGGGGGGGGGGCTGCCATTTTCTTTTTGGTACGAGAAAGTATTTTCCCCCAAAATCAAACTTTCTTAATAGGATATAAAAGAATTCAACAATCGAGTAAAAATATGATATACATGTATATGTGGACATATATTTGTATTATTTAACACGGATCCAATGTTCCTTAAATTGTAATTTTTGTGCATTTATTTTTTTTCTTGGCAAACATGACGTATAGCATGGAGTAATGACGTAGGACATGGTGTATGACATGAAGCTTCTTCATAACAAAACAAATGAAAGAAAGGAATCTGTTTTATCGGTTGGCTGTTTAAACCATTGTATATGACTTTCTATAGCGTTATACAATGAGATGAAAACCAGAACAAAAAGAAATATCTGCAGTACAGGTTGGCCTTTTGAAGTCATGCATTCGTGTCATATAGGGTCATTGGCAAAACGCTACGCTTTCACCTGTATTCAAACAATAGAATACAATACCTGGAAGGCTTGCTGAATAAAGGAAATTCTGTTATGCCAGGCAAGCCTACTAAAAGCAAATTTCTTTAGTATAAACAGATGATTTGAAAACTGAATTGTTTATCATAAGCCATACTAAAATATTCGACGCCTATCACGCATTTTTTTCCAAACATAACATATCTTATTTGTCAAAGATTGAACTTTTTTAAAGTTTGATGAATATTTCCCTTGCCATTGACAATGATATCTATGGATCACGTCGACATATCTGTTCTGAACAAATTGGCAGCCCCCTTGTAATGTGGTAGCAGACGAAAACCTGTTCTGAAATATCGGGAATTTTACGCTTTTCTGAATACATTGTATAGTTTGATCCAGTCCAATTAGTAGAGGTATGTGACACCTTTCTTATAGGTGTATATTGTCATCTGAGGTTAATTCTCCTTTAAAGATCAATTATTAGAAAACAGATCCTTATCACAAATTATTACACATAAAAAATATGTACGTTAAGTTTAGCGATTGATGCTCATTCACAAATGTAAAGTACCCAACGGCACAAGAGAAGTGTTAAAAGCAGAACCAATTCCGTGAAGAAGTTTCATTTCGATTTGCCAATTCTTGCCGAGTGAATTAGTATTGCGATGTAATCGTTTTCTGGTGAAATTGAATGGAAATTCCATTAAATGGAAATTTCGACAACCAAATGTTGGTGTAAAGTATTGAGGAAATAAGAAACATTATAGCATTGCAATGAGTATTAGAAACGGGAATATTCAAAGGCGTTGTGATATCGAGAAAAACGTCATTTCGCATTAGACATGTTAGAATATTCACTTAGCCTACTTCAAGAACGATAATTACTTATGTCAATATGACATTAGACTGTATTCATGCGTGGACGAGGTTTTTTCTTCTGTTTGGTCAAAGCATAAATCAATAGGCCTGTGTCTGTAATGAAATCGCTAATTAAGAAAAATCTGCATGAGAATAGTACGTGGTTACGNAAAATTTTTGCTCAGCCCCCCGGGGGGCGCCAAATTTGAGGTAAGAAAATTTTTTATTTCGCTTGTCAGCTTAGCGGGGAGGGGCGGGGGCGCCAAATTTGGGCTCAGCCCCCGGGTATGAAAATCCTGGGTGCGCGCCTGAAAAGTGTTACAAAAATAACCAATTCCGTACAGAAAATTGATTCCGTTGTTCAAAATGTTGCAGATTGAATTAGTAATAGTACGATGTTATTTCAATTCCACTTCCAATTGTTGGTAATTTTGACATCCACATTTTGCAGTAAAGTATTAACGAGGCAATAAAATACATTTTGGTAATGCAATGATTAAAGATTAGAAACGGGAAATATTCATAAGTTTGGCGATATTGCGAAAAGATTTTTTTTTCGCATAAAACCATTCACTTAGCCTACTTCAAAAACGATAATTACTTATGTCAATATGACTTTAAACTGTATATGCGTGGACGAGGTTTTTCTGTTTGGTCAATTCATGAATCAATAGGGCTATGTCTATAATGAAATCGCTAATTAAGAAAAATCTGCATGAGAATAGTACTTGGTTACGAAAATGGGCCTCAATTATGTGTCAATTATTCCTTGGGCAATTTCCTGCTATCACTTTATCCCTTGATCGATATAGCCTTCATGATTAGGGTGAGAGTATATAGTAAAGCTTACAATTGATTTTCATTAGATAGTACATAGCGACGCTATACAATTATTCTAATCTATTTTTACAATGTTAATGGCACTGTTGTGATATTGTCAGCATTAACAAATTCTCAATTGTCAGATCCTAACTATTATCTCAATAATTGACGGTGAACATGAATTAAGATGTGAAAATAGTCCACTTCAATATCAACGATTAGTGTCTCTTTAAGAAAGATACATTTTAAAGTGTTACCTCCATTTAAATAATGTTTTGGTATGTATAAGGGGACCTTCACCCTGACATTGACGCAAAGTTAGTGAGTGACTGTTGGCATAATCTGTTTTTTTTATTATTTTTTAAATTTGTTTTTTATTAAAGATGGATAAATGTCACATTTCGCATCTGTAATCACCATCATGTTACCTAAAAAAAACGTGCAAAATTTGTGAGGCTATTCTATGTTCAAAGGAAAAATAAATCGTCTACTTTTCTTGAAAAAGAGGAGAACTTGAAATTTTTAGGTACAGTGTGTGTGTGTGGGGGGGGGGGGGGCATTCGCTATGTTGTCATTACATTATGTCAAAGCTTCCAACTCAAGGATGCCCATCACAGATTACAATGAAAAGTTTGAAAATTCGCAACTTTTGAATGGATTATCCCTTTTATCCGATTATCTGCTTTTTCATCATTCAATGACAGCACATCAATATCTGGGAGAATTTCCCCTTTAATGTTATATATATTCCTGACACTTCAATTTGGAATTTGTGTTCTGATTCAGTCTTGACACTTTCATATGTTGTACATTAACTTGTGGCCTATTCTTCTGAAACAATCGTGAAGCACTTTTTTATTATTTTTCTCAGAATGAACATAGATAAGACTGTCAGTGATCTATTTCATTACATTTTTGTGTGATCACTTTTTCATTTCATAGTTAATGTTTGTTTGTGTGGTTTATTTTGGTGGGAAGGGGTTACAGCCCCTACCCTATTCACTTGACAGGTTGATACTTGCAGACATAATTGGCAGTGCAAAAATGTGAAACCAGTTTCCTCAATTGTTAGCATTTCCACTTATCAAGAAATCCTCGATTCCTGTCAATTATCTACTGTGAACTTCCCTGTGATATTTCGTCCGTGATTTCATGAAGTGACGGTAGCCAAAAATTGTTGAATAAAGACAGAGAAATCTCGACAAAGCAACGATCCAAAGCGTATCCTATTGAAATACGTACTTCTTGTATGGAATTTATTCATTTGAACGTCATTGACATGTACAGCCAACATTTTGTTCTGATTATATTTTTTTTCATACACACTGTGTTATATCAAACAAATTATACAACATAAAGAAAATATAAATGATTTAGTAACAATAATGAAACAATTGTATATGAGATTAAATAAATATTTTCAACGAGGATTTGTTACAATACACAATATGTAAGAACACCTTTCAATGAAATTGTAACTTGATTCGTGCAACATTTCCCTTTTGCTCCCGTCAGTTCGTGAAAAAAAACAAGGACTGTATATATTTCCAATACATTTTTTCCTATTTTTGACACATGCTAGATTAACGAAAATTTGTTAACTTTCTAACCAGCCTTCTGGCGCGGAAATTGCACCTGTCGATGTACCCGATACCAAGCGTACTGCAGGTACATGGACCACAGGGAAGGTCATTGGTCTAGTGTTAGAAATCAGTCTTTCAGTCTTTTATTCAAGACTCTCCGCGGTTCCTGTCCACTACTCACTGATGTTTCGCCTGATTCCACAGATACATATTTTTGCTATGTTAGAATTATGACTTTTCATATTCTGTTTTGATGAAAAACGATTGACTTTTGAATTTCCAACCAGCCTCCTGGCGCCGGCATTGCACCTGTCGATGTGCCCGATTCCAAGCGGACTGCAGGTACATGGACCACAGGGAAGGTCATTGGTCTAGTGATTGGCATCATACTATCAGTCATAGCCATCTGCGCCATCGTTGCCGCAGTAGTTGTCGGTAAGAAAAAAACAATAATTGCTAGTCATTTTACGAATTACCCAAAAGATGCTGCATTATTAAAACCTTCATGAAAAAGTGCAGTATTGTACGTTTGGGGTCTTCAGCGTTTCATTATGCTACCCCTCAAAGGTGTAAATTCTTTTTAGTACCTTAAGGCTGACTCACACCTATGCGTTTTTAGCCTGCGTGGCTCCAGCGTTTTTGAAAATTAAAACCGCTCCCCGAGCGCACAGTAAACGCTGATCAGACCGTAGAATGACGTTCGTCTAGCGCCGAACGTCAGTCCATCGTATGACCCGCGTCTTTGTGTGTCGAGGGAGAGTTTCTAATTTTCAAAATTGTCATCATATGGAATCATATTCATATCTACTTGTTCAGATTTTTCGTACCTGTCCATTACCGTAAAAGATAACCCATCAAATATACTGCGAAGAATCATGTTTGGCTTAGATAAATCTAGAGTAAGTAGCATTCTTGCTACATAATGTATAGCACTTCATATAATATTATATATTGATCTGTATTATCTTAATGACTGTCCTTTTTCATCTTTTCTCTTTTTTTCAACAGTTCTCAACAGCGGGGAAGAAAGTAAGTACTAAAAATGTATATTTTTTAATGTACTTTTACATTGTACAGATTGATTATAATATTAACGATTTGGAGGATCATACGTGATTGAAAGACCAACAAAATGTTGGTACCTACCGATGGGGGTAAATAAATTATGAGGGGAAAGTACAATCGGTCCTCCTTTAAAATATGGTCAATGAATCTAGCAAGGTCTCAGGCCTGCAAATGCAATCATTTGGAAGTCCGCGAACCAACAGACGGACGACCGAAGCGAACGAGCGGAATAACTTGTACACATTTTAATGCATTGTTGGGTAATTTAACGTTACATTTCAGGAATTAGTCAATTAACAGTAACAGAAAGTGAATGTTACATCAGAAATATATTTAAAAGAAAGCCCATGAGATATAATCACGGATTTATTTGTCAACTCTGCTTCTTTAAGTTCTTGATTAGACATAATGCAAATAAAGAATGTCTGAAATAGTAAACATTACAAAATAAATGTATCTTGTTTCATTTCAGCGGCTACTGTGTCACCGACTGAGCCTGCGTACGTTGAGGAGTTGGTCGTTGGTAAGTGATATGAGCTATATCACTTCTAGACATAAAATCTTAGACACACCCATTTTCACATAGCATGAACTCTCAGTTCAGAAATTGATTCCAATTCACAATTCAAAATGAAAGAAATGGTAACATTTGAAAGTGAAACCTTTAAATCAAACGAAAAACAAAACAAAGTGAACAACAGAAGACAATCTTAAAAGACATAGATAAACAGAAATAATGAATGATATGACGACGACGTTCCTTGAGGGATGTCTTTGTTTGTTTCCAACAAATTTGAGCGGCGGATGTCCGTTACCTCTAATTTGTACCATTTGACTCGTTATGATTGTCTCCACCCCTGTGGAAAATGGGGAGACCTCTTCTCCAGTATTTGGCGAAACATCTAAAGGTTTTAAGATACCTCAAACAACCACTCAGAAACTTTTTGGGTTCTTCATAAAAGCGAAATGATGTACTTGGGTACACAACGAGCAATCTTGGGAACCTAATCTCTCAAACATTTCAATTCAATTTCTAATTCGAATGTATAATCCTTTCGTGTTTTCTTCTTCCAGCAAGCGTCAACGTCTCCGGGTCATTGTCCTTTGGTGAGAAGGAATTCACATCATCATACAATGATTCCTCCACGGAGGAGTATCAAAGCTTGGAGTCTAACTTCACCATTGTGGTAAGTTTAAGCAATAAGATCATGATGACGATGATGATGTTAGTGGTAATGATGCTGATGATTTTGATGTGGATGATGATTGTGATGATGAGGAGGAGGAGGAGGAGGACAATATTGGTGATAATGGCGATGGCGATGACGATGATGATGATGATGGTGAAGATGCTGGTGACTTTGATGTTTGAGGAGGATGATGATGAGGGAGATGATGATGATCATGATGACGATGATGATGTTAGTGGTGATATTGGTGATGATACTGATGATGATGATTGTGATAATGATGATAATGACTGTGTTGACGGTGATAACGATGATGATCATTATGATGTTGGTGATGAGGACGATGAAGATGATGATGTTGGTAATGATTATGATGATCATCATAATTATGATCGACATGGAATCGACATGGTGTAGTGGATTTGCTCTCGCCTTTCAAACAGATGACCGAAGTTCGATTCCCACACATAGTGTTAATTTCCTTCATGAATAAATGTATCCATACTGTGCTGCACTTAACCCACGTGTTCATAATGGCTATCCAGTCAGATGTGAAGACTGTTGTCACCATGCATTGTAGACTGACATTGGGGAAGCCCCCCAGAGATAAGAGCTAAGTTAACATTTTCAAATATGGTTGTATCATGCAGAACCCCTTGTGATACCAACATCTTGTGAGAGCATCCTGCTAAAATATCGGTCAATAAATAAATAGTTGTTTATATCACGTGGCCCGTTGCTCCCCCATCTCCACAATATATTCAATTTAACATCACTGAGCGCGAACATGTTCCTTAAACAAATTGTGCGGGATATCAAATTTTGAATTAACGTGGACGTTTCATGATGTAATGGTCCTCACATTTCAACGAGATTGTCGAGGTACAAATAAAATCTATGGACCTAATTTCCTTCAGCAAGAAATTCATCCAGAATGTGCTGCCCTCGATCCAAATTAGGGGAAAGGGTACTTATTCCTGGCAAAAAATGTATTCCTCGAAATACAGCGCACATAACATATGCACTGCTAAATCCGGGGGTTCTTTGTACTAAATGAAACACACTCATTGACTTTCAATAAACAAATAAAATAAGATTTAAGTGCTGTGCAAGAACATATAATTATCATTATCACTTTTTTTTAAATTTCATACAGATGGACGAAACATTCTTGAGCGGGGAGTATGCCGATGTTTATAATGGGACATACGTCACTGGTTTCAGGTAAATAAACATATAGTGATACAAACAGAAGACTATTTCGTGACCGACAATATTGCCCGTCAAGTCCCTTTCTCGAATGACCACGACGACGAGAACGACGACGACGACGACAATAAAAACAACAAAGACGATAATATTAAAGCACACACCATGAACAAATACAAACATCACACACCCTTACACAAAGCCAATAACGACGAAACGAAGGTACACTTTGTTGACGAAAGTCTCCAGTTTTAAACTATAAGTAGAAAGTATGTCTATTGAATAAAATGTTATTTGTTGGGTATGAAAAAGAAGTCCCAAGCGACTATAACAATAGCACCAAGTGGCAGGTTATCTCACACCCTATTTAGAACTAGCCGGTTAACAGCCGGTGAACAGTTGGGGGTTTCTATTCTTATAAGACATCACCGAATGTTTTCCGGTCATCTTCTATATTATCCTGATTGTCTTATACGGCTAGAAAAAAACCCCGCCGGTGTGTAAAAGGTTGTTCACCGGATCAATGTAAATGGGGTGAAAGATTTGGTGGCCATGACATTAGACGTGTTTTGCAGAAAACTAATAATTGCACTCTGCACGCACGTTATGTTTAGATTTTAATTTGAATCTCACTTGCACAGCCTTGCACGCTAATCTGCAAATTTGGTCTTGCACGAGCAGAGATGCCAACCATTCTGGAGTATGCATTAGAAGAGAAATTAGAATGTGAATAACATAAAAGCCGACATAAATAACTATCTCCGTATGAGACAAAATATAGCGATAATATCCATACGTTCATCCATTCACTTGTGATGTATAAGCCGTAACTTTACATCAAAAATGCCTCGTACATATTTCGGAACGGTTGGCAATTCTGCACTATAGTTACAATATTTTCACATTTTACATCAAATGGGTCAGTATATTTTCACTGACTTTAATTTTGTAAAGAAAATGTGTGTTTTGTTTTGTAGTTACACGTTTGTCGATGTACCCGTTTTTACTGTTGGTTCTGGCATTCTTTTACAATTCGTCTGTAACTTTCATTTTTTCATTATACATAGTTTAATTTTTCGAATGGCTTCTATTTTTCAATAAATTTAAAAAGAACGGCTTTACCTTGGATCTCAGTCTTTTATAGGGATGATGAATTAAAAAGTCAAGTTTGAATTTACTAAAAGCTTTGTAAAAAAAAATAGCCCAACTTCAACTTGAAACATCTAAAAAAATTACCATATTTATTGCCATATTTCATCAAATGAATAGTGTATAATCAAGTAGATTATCATCTCACCAACATGGTATACTTAAGAATATCTGTGTTGTAAGTTGTCCGAAGAAATGAAATAAATCACAGCGCCCGGACGGGATTCGAACCTGTTACCTGTGGGTTATGTGACCAGTGTTATAACCGCTAGACCACGGGAGTACTCGAATTATCGGTTTTTAGATATTTTTTAAAAAGAAGATTATCAGCTCGATAAAAAGATTCATGCACATGATGTATGTACCTTATTGGTGAATAGTGAATCAATTTACTTGTGATCAACTTCTAATTACTATGTAGAGTATTGTATAATTTGATAGCTTATAAAACAGCAATTAATCAATTTGGTTATCGTTTTACAAGCATTTGAAATAAACAACGTTTAGAATTCTTTGTGCACGAGATTTAATCTGATTATGTTTAGAATATATATAATAAGATGTATTTATTTACTGGGTAGTTAGAATGAAAAGGGACTTCTTTGGAATAGAGATAGAAATAAAGTATGGTTATTTCAATGTGGCATCAGATAAAGATGTTATTGTTCTTACATTTTGCATCATAAAGGTGGAAATTAAATGTTTGGTTATGGTTTGGCAATGATTAGAAATAAGCAATGTTTAGATTTATTCGTACACAAGTTTTAGCCATGATTATGTTTAGAATAAATGGTATTTGTTTTTTGAGTAGTCATTGTGACAAGATAATTCTTAGATCAAAATAATGATATTTCACACTGTTCCTCCGAGTTCTACTGTCAACAAAAATATGCAATATTGCTGTCATTATAAAAAGATATGTTCTCAGAGTATATGAAATTACATTTTCCATTCCAGTCTTGCACCGGGAAGGTAATATTCAGCATCCAGTGTGAAAAACAATCATACCATTATTGATCTTATTAATCCAAAAGATCATGTAATTTTTCATTCAAAGTTAAAATTTATTCATTTGATTTTAATCATGCTTTTTCATGAACGAGATATATGCTTTAATAAGAGATGTAAATCACTATTCCCTAATATTTCCAGTTGGATATTTATGATTCGAATGTATATATTCTTCACTTACTTTCTCCCTATCTGGTGTAAAAAAGGAAATATTACAGCTTCGGACAAAAAAGGGGAAATGACG
>BQKZ01004728.1:45170-50170 GCA_036244855.1 Temnopleurus reevesii | reverse complement strand
ATGTGTGTGTGTGTATGTATGTGTATTTTATTGCAAACGTGTATACGTTCATGCGTGCATTATTTATGATTGCATTGTCTAATATTCTTGATCGTACAAAAGAAAGATACATGTGAAATTACCTATCAGCATATTGTTCCTTCATTAACCCTTCCTAATCATTAGTGTTACTCATATTCACAACTCGTTTTCGTTGAAATGCATTGTCTAACACGTAGGTATACAGTTATGATTAGTTACAGTTATGATTAGTTCTAGTTACAGTTATAATGGTAATGTTTAGAGTCGTTTAAGAAATGTAAAAAAAAAATCAAATACTTCAAACATAATATATCTGGGGTTTCATGATACATCTTGTAACGTTCTTGTAACGCTCGATTAGCTGTAAATGAAAGTTGTTTTGACAAGAGTAGTATCAACATCATATCCTTGAGAATGGGATTATTTCTCACAAATTTAAGCACTATTATTTAAGATACAAGAAAATCTGACACAACCTTAAAATACTATATAAGATACTATTAAAGCAATACCCCGAGGTCTTGCTGCCCAGACATTAATGATCAAAATCCCCCAAACAGTGATACAACGTATGCTGCATCAGTATAACTGATCTCCATAAAGGCAAATACTAATTAATTAGCGACTACATGTCGTGTCGTGTTTACTGGCTAAGGATTTACGCAATCACTGCAAGTTGCAGCCTCGATTATATCCATTAATACACCAGGGTATATAACGGTGTATTTTGACTACGTAAATATCACGCCACTAGCGTCTTTCTCAAAGGAAACCTTTCAAACGTTGTACACCTATCCGTTGCTAAGGACGCTATGTCATCACATAAAGCATCGGCCATTTTTATGCAGCAGTGCGTAAATCTCTGGTAAGGGTAAACATATGAATAGTAACACAAAAGGAAAGCCCATTGAGATTTCCTATGAGCTATTTTTCTCCAGTCTACCTTCTAGATTCTCCAGAACGAATACGGTCCTTCCCCTTTTCGTAATGCAGAAGACGTTATACAAATCAGTGCGCATTGTCCCTGTCGACTAAATGAAGCATCGCCTTTCACAGCAATGGCGGTTCTACAGCTCGTTTGAACATTAATGATAACGCTGATTAATAGTAATAATCATAACATTTATACTGCAATTTAGACTTGCGTTTCTAAGCGCCTTACTATTGGTGAACTAAATCCTTAGCAACATTGAATTAAATTAGAATGAATTTGAAAAAAAGAGGAAAAATAACTAGATGATATTTAAGTCTAAATTATGTTTAAACATAATTACCTTTTGTCGGTCTATTTTTATCTTCATTTTCAAATCTTGTGACTCTTCTTTATAGAAAGCAGGGCCGTTCCATTCAAGCTATGAAGGCCTGCTTTTAAAAGGGAGTCGTGCTGCACAATTATACATTTCAATAATTGATATAACAATATCGTCACTTTTTCTTTCTGAGATGTGTTTCCTTCAGCGAATCTGCACAAGTATCTATTCCAGAAACATTAGCATAGATGCACATTTTGACCAGTATATATTGCAAAATTCAATTAGACTCTTAGGGTAAAGTGGCTAGAAAGATGGGATTAATTGCAAATCAACTACGAATCATTTGCCAATTGGAACGCGCATTTTCATTTGCGCTCGGTCTTCGCTTTTTGTAAGACGCTCACGAAACAAAGACTTTGATCGGCGCACGCCGATCAACTGCAACTTTCAATTGATATATGCAACTTTCTACAAACACCCCCTTAGTTATAAAGAAAAGAATATAATCGCTATATGAAATCATTTTGATATTATTATTATCATTATCATTATCATTGATATCATTATTATTACCATTATTATCGTCATTATATCATCAAATTATACTGCTCACACAACCGGGCAGCTATTTGTTAAAATATTCAAATATGTGATGCAGTCATGACTGTTTGGATTGAGATGTGCTATTTTGTATACATTTAAATCAAATCAAAGAGAAGACAATTGATAAAAAAATAACATGATAAGAAATAGTATGAATGATGATAATTACTCAAGGATAATCGAGAATGGTTATCTTGGAAGATTTGTTTTCTTCCACACAGTGTGAATTGGTTCAAATACATTTTTAAATGATTGCTGATTAAAACAGCAGAGTTTGTTATGTTTGCTTAACGACGATAATGAAAAAAGATGATGCCAACAACTACGACAACGGAACACTTTGTATAACGGGAAAATGTACTTCGATGAAACATATCGGGCGCAGTAGGGCAACCTTAAATGAATAAATAGACTTTATAAAATCAAAAGTTGTATATTGAAATGGGTCTTTATAGGAAGATCCTGAAGACTGCAATATATTGAATCATGGAAACCTTTATAAATTCTTTGGATAATCCATTTCAAAACTTCTAGAGCATCATGACCGAAGGCGCAATTTCAAACAATACACGTTTCATAAGTATAATGTAAACGTTAAAAGAAATCATAGTAAATCTCATGACCGTACTTTCGACACCAGGGAATTTTAAGTGTAGAAAAGTTGTCTCGACAAAATTACATGTGCGGGTAGATGAAGTCTGTATTCTTGAAGTGAACATTCTGACCATTTTTACCACAGTATCACATTATAATACATTTTACAGAGTTTTCTTTTTTGATCAAAAGTTATACCCAGTTTCCTGGTGTTCGGTTTGGGTATCCCTGGCAGAAAGAGGACATATAGCAATCTCCTTTCATTTTGATGGCATTGACAATTTTATGAATGCCAAGAAAGTAATCATTGATATTAGTCCAAAATGACAAATATTAATAATGTTTACCTTTTTAATTGGTGTTTAAGCCTTGTAAAATTAAAAAGAAGATTTTTTTTCGCAAAAAAAATGTTAGCAAAGCCTCTAGACGCTAATCCCAACACCAGAACAATAATGAAGAATTTGTGACAATGTACCTGTCGGCATTTGCAGGGAATTCGCCAAATTGCAGCTATAGTTAAAATATTTAAAAGAAACAACAAACCAAACGTGTAAGTTAAATGATAGACCAAATAGATAAAACCTGCACTAGATAAAATGTGCTATTAACAAATTCCTTTATAAATTGGTCAAAATTTAGAGTATATCTTTACCCTAATTCGAAAGAGCATTTCTTAACTAGACAAATCAGCTCAGTTTCATCAAAATCGGTTCGGCCAGTCGACAGTCTGACAGTTATGACTCTTCTTGTGGAGCGATGTGTGATGAAAGTTATGGCATGTTTTGTGATGTCGAAATATAAATTACACCTCTTCGTTTTTCAATTCACTTTCCTTTTTTTTTCAATGAACACACTTCGACGTTTTGGTTCGATCATTGACTAAATGTTCAGTTCAACCTTTTCTCCATTCAACACGACATAAACTATTTTCGGAAAATAAATGGGTTATGGACAATATATCTGTACGCCGTGTATTGAACTGTGCGAACATGACAATTAAAAGCCGATTCGGAGTTGAATAGCATTACAAAGGAGCATTGAATGCCAATTAATTCGACTTAATTTTAAGGAAATAGATTTGTGACATTTGTGGATAATAGAACAAAGAAATAAAAGTAATCCAAATATATATGTGTGTAATATTTAGGGAGGATATACAGGATGAGATTTCGGGCAACAGGAGGCCTACTTTTTTGATGAAATAAAGCTCATGTTCGTCCAGTTAAGAGTTATTCCTCAATAATGTATACTTATATTTCCAAAATATGCTCAGTTTCCCGATGTCATTTTTATTGGGACACTCCGTATTTATCATTATTTTTAACCTGTCTTTATTTCTCCGCNCTTCCAGCAAGCGTCAACGTCTCCGGGTCATTGTCGTTTGGTGAGAAGGAATTCACATCATCGTACAATGATTCCTCCACAGAGGAGTATCAAAGCTTGGAGTCAAACTTCACCATTGTGGTAAGTTCAACATGATATTGATACATATGATGGTGATGATTTCTATCTAATTTATAATCTTCTTATATATTTAAAAAGTGTGTCCTATTTGGCAAATGTTGACCTTCCATGATATTATTGACAAGGATTGGCAAAAAGTAAACGGATGAGTACCGAGCATGTTAACCTACATTACGAATGAGTATACTACCAACATTCAAGCAAAACAACTCCGATGAAATAAGTAGCCAAAAGTAAGTAAAATTGATGGACCCCATGCAAGAACAGAGCCACTTTGATAATGGCTCTGAAATGGGCAATCCATCCGATATTCATTTCATTCCTCTTGCTTTCATGTTGTATATATTTGTTTTGTATTTTTATTGAGTATCGGAAATAAAATCAAGCAATCAGTCAATCAAACAAGTTGAATATCATGTGACCCGTTGCGCCCCCCCTCTCATTTCCACCATTGACCAGGTTTTGTTACGAAAATGGACGAGCACACAATGAACTGCTTCGCTAAGTTGATTTCAAATATTGAAGCATCGTGGTGTAATGGTTCTCAAAATTCCATCCATGGCGTTGATTTCCTTCAGCAAGAAGTTCATCCACACTGTGCTGCCCTTGACCCAGGTTCAGGTACCTATACCCGGTAAAAATTTATTCCTCGAAATGCAACCCGGGGATAATTATGCTAAATGAAACGCACTGTTGCACAAAGTTGGTATTAAGCGATATGCAAGAACAAATGATTATCATTGTCATGAACATTTCTTTACGAGTACGATTCATTTTTTCTTTTATTTTGAATTTTACACAGATGGACGAAACATTCTTGAGCGGGGAGTATGCTGATGTTTATAATGGGACATACGTCACTGGTTTCAGGTAAATAAAACATATAATGATTCAAACAGAAGAATATTTCGTGACCGACAATATTGCCCGTCAAGTCCCTTTCTCGAATGACCACGATGACGAGAACGACGACGACGACGACAATAAAAACAACAAAGACGATAATATTAAAGCACACACCATGAACAAATACAAACATCACACACCCTTACACAAAGCCAATAA
>BQKZ01004727.1:25133-40416 GCA_036244855.1 Temnopleurus reevesii | reverse complement strand
TTTTTTTTTCATGCATGGCTTGTAGGCAATATGGTGCTATTAAGAGGTGCATATCTAATGCATTCTCCAACCACAGAGGTTGTTAATCTATTCAATCTGAAAGCTTGTCCGAGGCTTGCCAGATATATCAACTAGCAATGTATGCAGATTAGATTCCAAAAATTGAAACTCAATTGTTACTAATTGAATTATTAATAAAACGTCATTACACTCGTTGCATAAGAAACGTGCATAAATTTGAAGCTTTTTCATGATTGTAACAATTTCTATCGTGATATACTATTTTTGTTTTTGTCACTTCTTTCGTTCATTTATCTTATCTATTTTGTTTAGGATGTCTTCCTTCCTTGTAATAACTGAATGAGCCGATTATGATTGTCATTTAGAATTGTTTTCATTGATACGAGTGTACTCACATACAACAGATTCACGAAGAATGGCCTCGCATAAGGTTATGGAACTTTGAAATCGGGGTCAAGAAGTCATTTAATTAAGCCGCCACGCGCTTCTATTCAGCAACGCCGTCCATCCCTTGTGGCAGAATCGTGGCGTCATCATGCATCCACGTGATCAACACAAACCGACCAATGATAATCGAGTACGCGTATTTCTACCAGAACGGCGAAAACTTCTTAATTATCGCTTCTATTGTTTTTTAATGCATATATTATATTGTGCTTGTCTTACCCTATACTTGTTTCACTATATAAATTGTATTCTATCTCTGTCGGCATAGTCAGAGAGTGAAGTTTGTCCTAAAAGTACATTTTATTATTTTTCATTGAACTTTTATTTCATCTCCCTCCTATCTATCTCTCTCTCTCTCTTTTCTCTCCCTATCACTCCCCGTCTTTATATCGGCATTACCTTTCTCTATAATCAGTATACAGTATATTCTGCTTTTATGCTTTCCTCGTACGTTTATTTTATTTACCTTTTAAGCTGTTTTCATTGCTCACTTAGCAGCTCTAGGTAAAATAACTTTGAGTCAGTACGCCATTTCAACATCGATAGTTTGTGGTTTTATATATACCAGCATGCCTCTGAAATCACGAAAGTTCAACTAGCAATAGTCCATATGGCCCATGGGAAATAAATCATAAGGAAGTGAAGAACGGAAACACATATCAAGCTCTCGACAAAAGTAGCCATATTAATAACACAACAAGGGACCTCTAGCGGGGGGTTTGGTTATCCCTTGGGGGACCTAAACGGCAGGACTTTGCGTATGAAACTGAAATTAATCTCCGCGATATAATTCTCGTACTTTTCATGACCAAAAAGCACGTCAGATCTGAAAGTCTTAAGAGGTAGATGTTAAAAATAAAGATAAGTTTAAAGATTAAAAAACCAAGGTAAGTTAATTATGTTTCTGGTATCCCTTAAAAGGTTTTGATAAGATATTAACCGACCAGAAGAGTTTTTTTTATTGAATGTGAGCTCCATAAGGTATGCACTCAACCATGCATACTATTTGGAACATGTTATTTTTTTTCTTATTTATTTATTTTCGAGCTGGTCAACAGTTAATGAATATTGCAAATAAAATCATATTCCTTGAAAAGAAAAAAATGTATGCGATATTAGATGAAGTGGGAACCTTCCTTGCTTTTTCAGCGCACCTTTTCTTTCCAAAACCAAATTATTTGTTTAGGGGAAATCTGCAATCACATATTGATTCTATATAGATTTGTTCAAAGAACTGCGCAAGCTCAGAAAGGACTGACCCTCACACTCGCGCAAGTTTTCTCGAAGTCAAATCAGCCTTTTATCTAAAGAAAGAGGACTTTCTATAATCTTACATCGCGCATTTCCTTTGGTGGAAGAACGACTCTCTAATTTCAATAAGAAGAGGATACGAGCTGTAATAGAAAACCATTGAGGATTAAAATGACGTTTCGATCGAGGATGAGGAGCTCATTCTCTCCCCCTGGTAATTACGCAGCAGGTGTTTCTTTGGAACCCATCGGGCTTCAACGGGAACAAGACGAACACCATCTCTTCTTAGCTCTTAAATTTCTCCACGAGGTTAACGTTGTCTTTTCCCCCAAATAATTACCTTCGATATTTCGACTTGTGGATTTTGTCCGGACTGTTTGATGTAAAGCTCATTAGTTTCTTGGTGTAAATAGATTTCAGAAAAACAGGCATAACTTTGATCTTAATTAAAGGCCGAGTATGGGCCGAAGAAAAATCTAGCCCTAATTAGAAGCAGAACAATCAGTCGAATTATTGATTTAAAAAGTTTGAAGCAAATCGGACAATGAATAAGAAAGTTATGAACATGATTTTTCATGCAAATTGGCAACTATTGGTCTTGTTTTTTACATTTGTTATGCACTTTTCCGCTAATTGTTATTTTGTTTATTGTTCTAACCCTGCTTTTTCGACTACTCCGCTTAAAAGGAGTGTTCTTTTTTGTCGATAAATACAATTTGGTGTATTTTATTGATTCGACAGTTCACAACACAAGCATTTATGGGTTCAAACGGATTCTTAAAAGCAATAAGTTGTAATAAGATAGCAGTGCATGACATACGTCATAACACGTGACCATTTCCATACAAATCGTTGTTCATTTATATTTTGTGAAATATTCATAACTTTCTTATTCATTGTCCGATTCACTTCAAACTTTTTTTTTTATCTCTTCGTCTGATTTTCTGGCCCAGACATAGCCTTCAATTTACATTCAGATTATTATTGGGGAAATGGTGCAATTGAAGCCACTAAGCCACTAATAGTGCATAACGTTCAAGGAAAATATAATACCAGATTTCAGTGAGCAATGATCATTATAGAAAATAGAATGCTTTCGATGCATGATTTCGATCCTCTAATCAATGTTACATTGGCAAGATTCAATTTAATGGAAACTCTTCAGAAGACCATGAAAATATGTCCTGAAAATAGGATATCGTCTGCCATAGCATAAATCATACATCTATCTAATATACACAAGTCATGATAATATGAAAAACTAAGCTGTTTCATGTTGCTTCGATATTGTAGAAAAACATTGTGTTTGAATAATAAACAAAAGGCCTAAATTGATCAATTCCCTGCCATGTCAACGTTTTGATTTGTCAGAATTAGTGCTGCTTATTATATAGAGAAAACGTGAGAAACCAGTTTGTCATTCCATTTAAAGTACTACACCGATTTCTGAAGAAGGAATTTCATAATCTCTTCCTGTTGGTCAATGTATTCCTGATGGCGCCTCCGATGTTTCCATGAAACCCGGAAGAAACGATTAAATATTTGTCCTGTGTACTCCGTGAATACAGATAGGTGCCGATACGCCGCGACGGTTTGATCTCATGCGGCCTTTGATTTCAATCTTTGTCGATAAAATTGCAATAATTCCCTACTCAATATGTTACTGCTCGAAATAAATTTGCACAATTGACTGATATTCTTGAACTTTACTGAAGAACAAGACAAATGTATGTCCACACGTATTCAAATATAGTGAATGTCGAAAAATGTTGATACAATATTATTAATTTTCACTCACTCAGTCAATAATTTGTTGATAGCTACATCCATGATTAATAATAATAATAATAATAATAATAATAATAATAATAATAATAATAATAATAATAATAATAATAATAATAATGATAATAATAATGAACGGCTTTTATATAGCGCTTATCAACTCTCCATGAGAATTTCCTCTAAAATTGCAGCATTATGACACTGGTTTTAGCCCGGCAGCCACAATGCAGCACACTTGGCGTTTCAAGGAATAAATATTCCTCCCAGGTACCCATTCAACTCACCTGGGTTGAGTGCAGCACAATGTGGGTGAATTTCTTGCTGAATTAAATTAACGCCTGGGTGGGACTCGAACCTACGATCCTCTAGTTGAAAGGCGAGAGTCATGGCCACTACACCACGGCGCCTCCACAACATCTTTGCTTCTTTAATGACCATTACGAAAATGAAGGAAGGTAATCAGTAGGCCTATTTGGCGCCCCTCTCAGGAAATTTTACACCACCCCCGGGCCCTCCTAACGGAACAGACAAAACGAAAAAAAGAGAGAAATGCTCAAATTTAGCGCATCTCGCAGCAAACAGATTGGTTTACGAAGCCTGATGCAAACAAACTAAAAACCGAATACACAACTAAATTCCATTAGAATAGCATTTCTTTCTGAGTATAGAGAACATCAAAAGAAGTCGTGCTCGTGTGCAATGTGTGTGTATGCATATGCATGTATGTATGTGTGTGTGTGTATGCATGTATGTGTGTATGCATGTATGTGTGTGTGGGTGTGGATGTGAAAACAGAGAGCGGGTATGTGACTGTGCATGGACGCGCGTGCATAAACCTTTTTGGTAGGCCTAATTTGTATGTGTTCTACAGGTCGATATGACTGTGCGTTGGTGTGCGTTATTATATGTGAGGGTGTTGGATATGTGGGTCATAGGTATAAGTGAGTTGTTGTGTGTGTGTTAGGGTGGTGGGTGTGTATGTCGAGTCTAGCGCGTTTGCGATTGTGTGGATGTCACTGACCGGCAAAAAATTCAAAATGGAAAGAGAAAAAATGTAACACCAGTATTCGTGTCTGACCCTAACAAAGAAAATATGGCTCAGTATGTCGGGTAAAAGCGTAAGCCATCTTTCGGTGTCTTCTTTGTCATCATTTATTACATCACTTTCTGTGCAATGATTCGGGAAATCCCCTTTCTACACCGGGGAGAATTAAAACCGGCATGAATTGCAAATATATCGAGTTTCTAGAATATGAACTTGACTGAAAGAAAATATCATTTTAGACTTAGAAAGAGTGGGAAAATGTTTGGATTTGGGCGATGTTTAATGAAAACGTTTAGGAGTATTTATTTTCTGTTTCTCACTATACGTTCGAAGCACCAAACCTCAACTTGGTGTCTAGCTTGTATCCAAATTAATCTTACAGCTCGAGGATATGAGCAAATCGCATTATGGCTCTCCCGCCTCGAGTCATGTGATTCACCTACTGTGTCATGTGACATAACCTTTAGGTATCACCTGACTCTTTATGCAGAAAGTCGAGAGGCACACTCCAGGCAATATATTTTGGCTTGTAGATGAAATGTTGAGATGGTGACTTTTCCGGTTACAATATGAAACTGATTTCATCAATAGCTTCCCTTCCTTCGCTAAACTAATTTAGGTTTTGGAAACAGGTTAGAAGGAGTAGCATGAAAACTCATTTATGTCGACAAATGGGTTGTAAATTAATCAATATCTGTATGATATATGTATTACACAGAAATCAATAATCTGAATCTGATTTTTTCTGCTTATAATCAAACGGAAATATAGTTCGTTCACGTAACTGGCTACACTGGTTCCTGGTCACGAAAATCTACCTCGCGAGGTTTATTTCTAAGCGAGTTTGGAAGTTCACTTTCATGGCCGGTTTTCAAGTTCAGATTATCCACTAAACTGTTTCCTGTTCGCTTTTTTTTGGGGGGGGGGGTTGAAGCACTTAAATGGTATATAGTTGAACCAGGCCGTAAGGCCGACTCTCACCTTTGCATTTTCATCCTGCGCCGGCCCAGCATTTTTGAAAATGAAAAAACGCTCCATGGACGCACAAATGCGCAGGTCATACGATTGACTGACATTAGACTTACGCTCCTCGAGCGCAAGCCAGACGTTAGTCCGCCGTCTGATCGGCGTATGCTGTGCGCTTGGGTGCGCTTTTAATTTCCAAAACCCCTGGCAGACACAGGCAAAAAACGCAAAGGTGTGAGTAGACTTTTCCATTTATCTGTAGGCCTTAGAGAAAGCAGCGTCATGGATTAATCACTGACGGAAGAAATAATTGCGTCATGGATAAATAACTGACAGTAGAAAGGACTGTGTCATGTATTGATCACTGACGATAGAAAGAACTGCGTGATCACTGACGGTAGAAAGTACTGCGTCATGAAACGATCACTGACGGTAGAAAAGGACTGCGTCAATAATTTATCATAGATGGTAGAAAGGACTGGGTCATAAATTGATCACTGAAGGTAGAAAGGACTGCGTCATAAATTGATCACTGACGGTAGAAAGAACTGCGTCATGAATTGATCACTGCCGGTAGAAAGGACTGCGTCATAAATTGATCACTAACGGTAGAAAGGAATGCGCCATGAATTGATAATAATAATAATAATAATAATAATAATAATAATAATGATAATAATAATAATAATAATAATAATTAGATAATCTATATATCGCAGTCACTATATGGATATACTCTACTGCGCTGTTAAGGTCTGTGGATATTGTCACTAACATAATGCATAAAGGTACAAGATATTATTGAAAAGCTTCAAGAAATTGATCACTGACGGTAGAAAGGACTGTGTCATGGATTGATCACTGACGGTAGAAAGGACTGCATCATAAATTGATCACTGACGGTAGAAATGAATGCGCCATGAATTGATCACTGACGGTAGAAAAGGACTGCGTCATGATTTGATCACTGACGAAAGAAAGGACTTCGTTCTAGTTTGATTATTAATAATTTGCAAAGACGTCTTGATAATGTAATTTCTCCTCTTAGTTAGCACAGTTCCATAGTAAGAAATTCAGGTTTCCGATGTTTAGGGGCCAGAGGTCTCCAAACATAGTTTGCTTCAATTACAGCGTGATTTTGGTTTCGTTTTAATACCGCGGTGGTTTAATTTTGTTTCTAGTGAGCTTCGATGTGCTTATCAAGCCTCGTTCACATTTCAGAAATAATGTAGAATAATGTAGTGTCTTGACCTAGTAATTAGATTTTAATTCAAATACAAAGTTATATTATCGGTTTTATTGATTTAAAGATTCATTTAAAAACCAAAAATAGCAACAACAAAAAACAATGGATATAGAATACTATAGTAGAGAAGACTGCACGGTATTGTGCTGTGCAAAAAAATTATCCCTCCTCAAGAAGGTCATGGGTTCGAGTCCTTTAGGAAGAAATTATTTGTTGTGTCTTAAAGTTTGTATACAATTACCGTATGGTATTATCATTGTTTTCTGCAATAACATGATTAGAATCTCAGCAACAAATTACCGTTCATATTCACTGTTCAGTTAAATCCTTGTAGTAATATTTTAATTGAAACTATTTGTTGGCCCTAATGAACTGAGTGATGACTCGGCTGCACTGATTGAGATATGGAAAATGATGCATTTTGTTTTGAGTAAGCACCATGGATGGCCCAGCAGAGGCAGTCACCAACAACGGCGGAAATTCACAGGGGACATGTTTGGCTAACACTAAATTGTAATTTAGTTTAGTTTAATTCATTTCTTTCCAATGGTATACAACCCGAAGATGAAGGATTATGATCATAATAATGCAAAATAACAAAGTAACTAATATATATAATCATTTATAGCAGAGTGGCGATTATAAGCAATGCAAATCTTAATTTGGTAGTGGGACGATAGAAATAATTTGCCGTAAGAGGGCGCACTCTTCTTTCCAGCAGAGATGCTGATTGAAGTGCAATTGCTCTTTTCATTAAAAAATCTAGCCACGTGAGGTAAAAAAATTTAACGAATACAGTATCGTTATATTAATATTGCATCTTGTAATCCAAATGTTGGATTTCATCATAATATCATTGAGGCGTAAAGGTAGGAAACTACTTTTGCACTGATTATGTACATTTTTGAAACTTCGTTGGAGTCATGATAAATTATGATCTTATCGTGTTACCAATCATTGAGTCGTTTGGTTGTGAAAAGCATAGAACATCTACGACAACAAAAAAGAAACCATCTCACTATGAACCTAGAGATCCAAAGTCAGAGATGTGCTAGCGGAGTTCACCTAACACACTCAGGGATGCCAACCAAAATCGTACTTTTTGTGTATTACATTTGGATAAGGGATTCCAAGCTCAGTACATATATGCAATTGTTGGGAACATAAAATACCAAATTGTTCCACCTGTCGTAAAAACTTAGCTTTTCAACAGTCTATTTTTATCAGAAAACAAGATAAACGTGCCCAACAATTTGGCAGATTAGTCACTATGCACTAAAACAATTTGTTCTGGTAAATGAGTATAGACAATACATGTGGAAAATTTCGTTTTCCTTGGAGACAGATGCGATGCATTATGGCATCATGGTTTTGTTTATTCATTTTGTATTTATATACATCTATAGATTTTATAGTATACCCTTTTAGAAGCGAAATATTATAGAAAAGTAAATAATGCGATTTTTGGTTGGCATCTTTGCACACTGTATCACATACAACCGATCATGGAAGGTATACTAGCCAAAATCAAGTATGTTCCTTTAAATACAGTATTGCAATTATAATGGTCATATCATGCCTCATAGTTTATGCAAGTCTTTAAAAAGAATCACAAAGATTAATGAATGGAGTGAAAGTGGTGTAGCATAGAGGAGTTTTTATTAAGTTGTAACCGAGATGTATTATCTTATCAAAGACAAACAAAACACCGAACTGCTTTTCATCGATTTGGAGTTTCATCAATGATTCGTTGCAAAACTATGTTAGCTCTTTTTCGATTACAGGTTGGATATGCATTGTCAAAGATTTATGCTCGCAAGAGAAGAAAAAATAGATGTCATAATTGCAAATAAAAGAGACTACCTCGATTGAAGACAGCCATCTTTTAAATTAGTATGGTACATGGTGCATTGACCCCCCCCCCCCCCCCATAAAAAAAATAGGCAAAATGATTCCGCAATGTTTATCTTTATTGATAAAGGGAAGTAGTTTTACTTCATGTTTGTGTTAATGTTTAATTCATGAGGGTCAGCTCACCATGTTCCATAAAATTGACAATGCAAATGCTCTAAACTAATTGCGAGTTACATATTGTATTCAGGTCGTCTTATATATAATAATTGTTACACTTCTTAACATAAGTCCTCGACTAAATATAGAAAAAATTGATTGACAAAAAGTTAATAGAAATTCGCAAGACGGTTAAAGAAAAGCATTTTACATTCTTTGTCTTCGTTTTTGTTTGTCTTTGGTACCTCGGGCATAAATGGATTTGTAATTCGTTTACTTCGTACAATTTGAAGTGTACACTTTCATTCCATCCATATTCTTTGTAAACTTTAGACACTCGCTAAAATAGAAAGCATTCATGACCATTTCAATTGCATGAAAGCGGGGTTTTAAAACAACAGCTGTAATCAAATATTCGCAGATAAGTGTATCACATACGTCATATCAGGTGATCAAAACTTGCCAATTTCCACACAAGATTCCCGTTGAGTCTTATCATTGAAATATTCATTACTAAATTTGTTTATTGTCCGATTTGTTTTAAAACTTTACTATCTATTCATCTGATTGTTCTGCTTTGAATCAAATATAGATTTTTTGGCCCGGACCCATCCTTTAAATACACCCAGAAGTTACGATCAATTTGATATCATATTATTTTGCCCTTATTTGCGAATACTGACATTACAATGAACAACACTAAAAGGCGAATGTAATCGTATGGTATCTGCAGCATTTTATTGACCAATATACTCTAGTACAATGAAATTAAAAATATACAACTGTTTCATGATGCAGCAATTCGTAAATAAGAATATGAATGTTAAAGATATTTCATCCAGTGGGTAGTGAATGTGAAGAAATAGAAATAGGATAAACCAAGAAAATGTAAAGCAAATTTGATCATAGCTATCTATAGCAAGTTGAAATAAATATGTCAACTACAATTAATTGTAGTTTGGATGTGTTGCCGTATAACAATATTTTCATGTTTACATATAATTATGTTTCCGCATTATATGGTTACAGGCAGCATATAAATACTGTAACTGTATTAATCACCAAAACCACAGTAAAATGTTGTTTTTCCTTCTACATCAAAATTCACAGCGAATCGCAGGAATTTCATATTTCTTTCTACATTATAAAAAATAACAATAACGCAAAATTACTTTGTTCACAATAAAGCTTAATAAGGTTTTGGTTTACGTGTTTGATACAAATGTATCGAGCCGTTGCTGTATCATTGTGAAAATTGCTTTGCAAATGAACAATTGAATGATTTCTTAAGTCCTCTTTTTCAGATACGAGGCTACCCTGAATGAATAAAACTGAAAATAAATTCAAATAGATAAAAAATTGACATTTTAGCAATGTTACGATATCTGCTTACAGCGTGTTATTGTTGCACCCATGTCGTGCATGCTCTGATATAAAAAAAAAAAATCGTGGCTTCTGCGATTGCAGCAGATATTGAATCTCCCATGATGAAAATCAAATCATATACACTTAGAAAGGGCAAGATTATGTTTGTTACTTCATCATCCAATATCTTTAAGGAGAAGAAGATCTTTAATTTTTCTTGAGGAGATGAGGAGCAAAAATATGATTTGATCTCTTTAAGAGAATAAAAGTGATAATAATAAAGCTTACTAGTAGTTCGAAATACAACAAGAACAGGCACAAAATGAACATTTTTTTTTATTCAGAACGAATACATGAACATGAACATGAAGAGGAGAAAACATGAACACGCCTCAAAAGAAAAAAAAATATAAAGCCCTTTCAAATTTCAACACTACATCTTAGCAGAGGTTAATACGTCACAAGAAATATCTACACAACTTTAACAGAGAGCTCTAATTATTGTTTTTTACGTCAATAATAGGGAGTGAGTGTTTCATATAGCGATTAAACCTCATTAAACCATTCATGCTATGAAACGGAATCAGCAAATCAAGTTGTGTGTAGTCAAATGAACAATCTTTTTTCTCCATTAAAAGATTTGTAGCACATGTTATTTCAGCTCACATTATTATTCGTTTACTTTTTTCTGAATATTGCATTTCTCTGAATATTTCAGTTTCTATACCGAAATAATGTTAGAAATCATAACTTCAAGCAATAATTGTTCTACCTTTCTACCTTTCCTCCAACTTTCCTTGACTATTCTCTACTGCGCGTTAAGCATCCAGCAGGATGGATTAGGCGCATTGTAAACTGCATCTATTAGTATTATTATTATTACTAAAACTGTGACAGGAAAAGCGATCCATACAATAATCATCCATCATGTTTGCCTCTCTCATCCCCTGACAAGAAAACATGCGAAAACCCCACTGAAATCTGCTCTTCTCACAAGGATAAGCGCAATAAATAATTTAAAAAATACATTATTTGGTTGCGCTCATCCGACTGCCCCTCTGAAAATGATCTGACCCTATATGGGTTTCTTTTTTGCAAACTCTCCCTTAAGTCATATTTTCATCATGAATTGTGTGAACTGTGATTAAAAGAAATATAACTGACTGATGCCTTTTTAGAATGGAATTCAAGGGCAACGAGCAATTAGTTTTAGCCTAATGTTATTTGAAAGTCATTCAGTTTGCGGGAGAAACATATCTCAATGAATAGTAAGGGCTACATTTTATTCATACCTTGGATCATTTAAGGCGTATTTCGTTTGCCCAAAAACCGAGGATCCTGGAAATACATTTTCAGGGAGAAAGCTCTTCTGATCGCCTTGATTAAGACTAAAAAATTGTAGTAGGTAATAGAGGAAAGTATTTCAGATCAGCTTAAGTCATCTATTTCCACTAGTTTGTATTTTGATTTGATGCACTTTGCACGATAAAAGCAAAATGTTTCAGTGTTTGTGTGCCATCGTGTATGATTTATCCATAACGATACGAATTACTTCCATATCATACATGTGACAATTTAGTGAATAATGGGAATGCATGCTTCAATCACTAACAAAATTAGATAAAACCACCACAAACTAGATCGATTTTTTTTGTGATCAATTTAACACCTTAATGACACAAAAACTTGGCAGACACATTACTCAGATTTCTAAGATCATCTGAACCGTGAGTTTTTCATCTGTGGCCATTATTTCATAATTATGAGTGACCTCGCTTGCTTGCCTGAATAATCCATCCTGCCGCAAAGCCTACATTGCAAATTTCCTGAGGACAAAGCTTGTCATAAAAATCCATTGACGGTATTTTTTTTTCTTTTGACCGACCACTAGTGTAAAGATGACATGACATTTTATGTACTCTCCATACACCTTTGTAAATAGTGTGTTTTCGAATGTGGTGGTCGGAGGCATGTGGACGGTATAAACCGTGTGAACAGTAAATGACATGTGCGCAACTGATTCACGCTTCATTTATAGCGCATTTCTGATGCGCATTCGTTCTCTACCGTCCACATCCACGATATGATCGCAAATTTTGCTCGTATGTCACATTCTAATCACAGTATAACGGTGTCACCATTGAGGATGATGTGTCCGAGCTCCTTTTCCAGACCACGGCAATAACTTGTCGCTTTTGGAACAGCATGCAATTTTTTTACTCAATGCGCGCATAAGGTGGACTACGTACACTCCAAGTTTTACTGAAGGGTTGCATTTGTCATGCTGAAAACTATATCTAACATCGTTATCTTAACGGAAACACCGTCTATTGATGCCAATAACATACGTCATCATTATACATGTAGATAACAACCCTTTGTTTCCAAAGAAATTGTGTCACTTTTGTCAATTTTGAATAGCGACCTCTATGAGAAACCAGTGTCACGAAGAAGTCTTTACATTGTGCGATAGGCTACTATCCTCGATGGTGATTTCTGTAAATGCCCCCTTGAGCACCTGCATGACTAGTCACATTTTTGAAGAGCTACTCGATTCCCCCACTTCCTGAGTGTCCACTGATGTTTGTTCATCACTGTTAATCATCACCCTAGTCCCATATACTTCGTTTAGCAGAGGGCTAGGTTCGGCTGGTAGGCCACCGTTACATCGCATTTTGATTTGTTTCAAACGTTCCATATGGCCGGGGACCAACGACCTTAGATGCACAGCGACATCCATCAGCTTGGCGTAGAGATTGTTCCGTTGGGGATGGTTCTTCTTTACTTCTTGGTACAAGGTCTGGGCTAGGTACTCCTGGTAGCGTTCCACTGTTTCTCGATCCGTCAACCCTTCCCGATCTATAAGAAGAAGGATTTCATATGTTTGAATATTGGAAAGGAAACATACTTTGGTGTGATCTATTATTTTTCAGCCTTCAACATGGAATACTAAATTCTCCTAACCAAAATAAGATTTTTTTTCGCAGTCTTTTTCTTGCAATTCCTCTTCTACTTACATGTCATATTCCTATATTTACAAACACGATATAAAGTATTTTCGAAAAGTTAAGTCGAACGCAATTTTAATGCTCCTTTGTAATGCTATCAAAATCGATACCGGCTTGTCATTGTTGTGTCCGCGCAGTTGAATACACAGTGTACGAATGTATTGTCTGCGTTCGATTTTTCTTTTCGGAAACAGTTTATATCGTGTTTACATTAGTTGCGTTTTTGCGTCATACAGCTTATAACCACATTTACCAATATTATTAAAAAAAAAACACCATTATACATCAAATCACCAAACTAAATATTCAGAGCTGGTAATAAATTGACTTCTTCTCAACTAGTAAGACATTTCAATTGTACAAAAGTATTCGAAATTCAATATCTACCATGTTCATGAACTGGGTTGGGAAGTATGAGGTAATCATAAGTCCTCGTCAGGTAAAAGAATTTGAATACCATTAAATTTCCATCCTAGTAATGAAGTAATGGCTTGGGTTTCTGGATAACATGGGGATAGTGGCATTCAGATTGAATATGCAAGAATACGTGGAATAACCATCTACCAATTTTGCATCTATTATCAATCATGTAGAGCCATTTGTAAATACTTCAACTCATTTATTATCAATATATCTATCCTTTCCATTACTTAATACCCCATTAACATTTATTTTAGAATCTCCCATTCTAATGGTTTGAGTGATGGGTCTGAGATACTTTAACATGAGAAAATGTAGATGTTGATATCATTACCCACCTGGTGAGTAGAGTAGGAATGTACAAAATAGAGCAATCTCCCTGGACGTTAAGCCTAGCTCGTTGAACATCTCATAAAACATCATTTCGTGGATGTACGTAGTGGTCTTCCCAAATGGCGAGTTTTCTGCCACATCTCTCCGAATGTAGGTGTTGATTTCTGGAAACCTAAATAATGGAAGTATTGTTAAAAGAGCAAGTTAAGTTTTGCTGAGAACGATACTTTTTTTTACAAAAGAGTATTCATATGATTATGGGCAATTCGGTGTGTTCATTAAAAATTAGGAAGGAAAGGAAAGGTTGTAGTTTAGAGGCGTGTATCATTCAATTCTGAATATTTACGCCAGAAGAGAGAGAAAGAGGGTCGCCATCTTAACGTCTCCACCCGAAAGACGGTACGCGACCTGGTTTCGAATTCACAGGCAGGATCGAACCCAAATCTATATGACTGTCCCGAACAGCTTGATTTCAGGCGCACGCCACGGCGCCTCAATTAAAAATTACTCGTCGCAAGCTACCTTCATCATGTTCATCGCATGCATCTATGAATTAAAATGTGAATCACTTAACAGCTGAATGGGAAAATGGATGGTTATTGATATCGCGCTTTTCTAATGAAAGAATATTCTGTTCATCCGTTTGGTGATTCAGATTCTGATATCTATCAACGTGTATATTCCACAAGGTTTGCAGCTATAGGATATAATTTCCATTTTGCATTGACTTGGCGTTTAGAATTTATTGTTCACTACCGTAACTATATCGCATTAAACAGGTTTCGATTTTATTCCGACGTGCCAGTCGATGTACATTATAAAGGACAGAATTCTGCGCAAATGTGCATACCTTTGTTTCATCATTGGAGAGCACATTTCCCCGTTTTCGCGATCGTTCACCCATCTGTGACGAGCCAACTTCTTGTGTATTCACTGATCAGTCAGATTACGACATCATCTGACATCATGTGTTCTTGATATCATTGTTGTTATTTTCATATCTACCTTAGATTACACACCTTCCGGGCTTTCATACAGTGACGGTAACCAGAGGGTATTGTTGCAGACAATGAGTAACGATTTCATGTACATTGTGTCCTTATATATAATTATGCATGTAGTTCAATAAGATGTCCTTTGAATCGTTGCTACGGTATGTTAGGATTTTTTGTCTCACTGCAACGAAAACCTTTGGCTTCTGTCACTACGTGAAAACAGGGTCGATACTATAGCTGACGAGACCAATGTACCATATTGCCGTCGATAGGCATGGTGCAAAATCTAAGCTTTCCCAACCATATGGGTGAATATGTAAAATTGATGCCAAATTGTTAGAAGGTAATTGAAATGCATCCCCTCTAAAAAAAAAAAAAAAAAAAAAAAAAA
>BQKZ01004727.1:11027-24304 GCA_036244855.1 Temnopleurus reevesii | reverse complement strand
ACCCTTGAGCACCGTTTCCAAAATGTTTCCTTATCCTGCTCCGTTCGAGCACATACCATTTCATCAAATTGAACAGCGAGAGATTCAACAAACATCCTATGGGATTTGTCATCTTCTGTTTCATTCAGCATACTGTCCTTCTCATCCAGCTCTTCTTTCAGTTTCAGGACCTCTACTTTTGGAACGCGACCCATTCGGACGGCTGCAGTAAATGAAAAAAGGGCAGATCTTACTAAATCTATTTTCTTTTTTCATTTTCATTTCTGCTAAAAGACACAGCAAATGCCTTCACAAATGGTATAGAATATAATATTTAATTTTTTTTTCAAGTTGTCGTTGGACTTTTGTCTTCCATGCCTTTTTACCCGACCGGTTTTTAGAAATAACCGAAACATTTTCTGTTCAATTTCGAGCTTTTGGATTCAAGAAGTGACGCCGTGTGTGCACAATCCATATGTATATTATTGCAAGTTGGCATTCTGAATTACGCTGGAAATAATGATGATTATGGAAGAGCATATTCATGTAAGATATGAAAAAAAATGATTAAAGCAGCGTTTGTTTCAGAATATACTTCACACAATACACACGAGAGTGGAATGTTCAAATGACGCAATAGCCATGTCTAAATTTAGAGGCGAAACCATAAGGTTCCAGAAACTAGAAAGGTCTTACAGAACCTTATACGTGTAGCGCGAAGGCAACTTTCTTCAAGTCACTTTCTCGCTGTTTTGTTCTACACAACGTGCAAAGGCGAGCTTGAACAATTTGCCTACCGCATTCTCGTCATAGACAAGTCGCTTAGGCGAGTATCCTACAAGTCGTTGCACCGCACGAAAAAGCTTCCATAAGACTATCGTAGTTTCTGAAACCATAAGGTTTCGGCTCAAAGTTTAGAAATTTATATTGCCATATGGAAGCTTATAGGTGCAGCGCGACGACTTGTAATATACTCACCTCGGCATTTTGTCAAGGACGAGAATATACGGGAAGGCGAATATTGTGCATGTCGATGACGTTCAAATGAATAAATTCCAAATGAATAAATTCTAAATTCCAAATTCCATACTTGTCTTTGTGCCTCGTCTGGAACAAAACAGCGAGAAGGCAACTTATATAAACTTGCGTTCGTGCTGCAGGCTTCTGTAATTATGTCTGTCGCGTTTCCGAAACACTAGTCTTTCGGCTCTAAGTGTAAAGATAAGTTTACCTGCAGAGGACATTCCTAGGACAAGGCATTTTTGGTATCTGCAGTATTGGCACTTATTTCTTGATCCTATGTTGACGATACAGCCATCAGGTTGACCCCAGTATGGACAAGGCTTGTACTCGATCTTCAGTCGTTGGGTCCTCCTGAAGAATCCCTGGGGAATGAGATCAATGGGTATAAGAAGAAGTTTGGGAAGAGACGACGACGAAAACAATAAAGAAGAAGAACACACACAAGAAGAAAAAGAACAACAACAACAACAACAACAGCCACAACAACAAGAAGAATCAAAACAGAATGGAGAAGGGTAAGAAGCGGAGGATGAGGAGGAAGGTACTGATGAAGAAGAAGAAGAAGAAGAAGAAGGAGGAGGTGGTGAGGGGATAGAATACGAAGACGAACAACACGTTGAAGAAGAAGGAAAAAAGGAAGAAGAAGAAGAAAGAGAAGAAGAAGAAGAAGAAGAAAAATAAGAAGATAAGTAGTAGTAGAAGAAAAGGAAGAAAAAGAAAAGTAAAAAGACGAGGGGAGGAGGAATAACATTCAGATGGAGACGGAGGAGGAAGGGAGGTGAAGGAATAAGGAGACAGAGAAGAAGATGAAGAAGGAAAATAAGAAAGGCAACGGAAGATGAAGAAATAATGGAAGACGATAAATGAAAGTAATGAATTTGGGGAAACGCTTCGGCGTCATTTTCGGAAACTATATATCACCCTGTTGACATCAAGGGTATTACGATGATTCCGATTGTTGTCAACCTTTTTTTAGTCTATCTGCACAAATGCCATTGATTCCATGACATGTTTCATTCTGCTATCTTGTTTATAGCAGATGTTTATACCGGATGGGTGCAAAGTAATGCAATATAAAGGTGCAATATTTAAAAGAAAAATACATGTATTAAAAAATTGCGACATTACGAGGTCCGAACCAATGCCAGGACAGATCCCCTCATTCCAAGGCAACCGATCTATCGACTGAGCTGTTTATCCGTACTTATATAATGGGAATGCGGACCTTAGAATTGTCGCAAGCGAATATTTGATATTTAGACATATTTTCATGGAAAATTTATTATCACAAAATATACAGAGTCTATATCTCACAAATTCATCCGTCAGTCGAAATCAGTGAACAGCTCAAGCGAAAAAGTGTCTGACTTTGAATAAAGTGATCTCTAATGGCAGGGGTTCGAACCCCACACCTGCCTCAATGTTAGAATATTTTGTAAAATCTTGCACACTGAGGAAAGAGCGCTATATTTGATTTTTATCCGAAATAATGTTAAATTGCACCAGAAGCGGTGCTCCCATATTTGCAAGGTGCAACATTGCATCATTTTCTTTAACAGTGCAGAGCTGTTGTATAGCTTATTCAGCCAATTTTGTAATTCGATGAAGATAATGTTGGATCCTAACCCGTGCACTCCGTACCCCATTTCAATGGACAGTCCAAGCTTAATGATAATGTCAATAACTAATAGAACAAAGATGATTAAATCATGTCAACTATAATTTTCCCCCAATTTGTCAAAGTATTTCAGACTTAACATATGGCTGTATGTTCTTCTGTATTGTTCTTCTACTGGAGCAATATTTTGTTTTACTTGAATACAAAGTGGCAAAATCGTGAAAATAAGGAGACCAAAAATGTTTCTACATGCACAAAAACTTGTAAGAACCTGTTTTAGACAGCGAGACATATAGAATATAAATCCTTGTTTTTGCTCATTAAATCAGCTGGGCTACCATGTTAATCTATTCGTTAATTTATTTATTGAATTTCCTTGCTAACAATCATCTGATGGATCTTCGTTATATCCAGCGAGAATTACGAGCAAATGTTGGCAACAACATATTTTGCTAATGCATCTGTAGGTTTTCCCAGCTAAATTTCCTACTGTTCCAGAGAAAGCTTACGATTCGAACATTTGAATTTACCAAATTGGCTTCCCCCCCCCCCCCCCCCCCCATTTGAATTTACCAAATTGGCTTCCCCCCCCCCCCCTACGCATTCAGCGCGAAATCAAATGCACAAAATGATAATTAATTGAATAATTCTTGCCTTATCCCAACATGAATACACACTGATTGACAGTGCTTTACCGAGAAGCTGAGAAAAAAATCTCAGGCATTCTCGGGTAGGAATCGAACCCACGATCTCCTGATGACTAGACAGGTGTCTTACCACTAGACCACCGAGAGCCGATGGAAGTGGCGGGCTCGATTCGTGTTATAGTGGGTTCGATTCTTACCCGAGAATGCCTGAGATTTTCTTCTCAGCTTCTCGGTAAAGCACTGTCAATCAGTGTTTATTCATGTTGGGATAAGGCAAGAATTATTCAACTATTTATCTACCCAACACAAAAATCATTCAATTGAAAATGATAATTGTTTTGAAAATAGTTTGAAGTTAACTGGGGAAAACTAATACGTATAAATCTTACACGACGGTTCTGCTGTAAGATAAAAATAGAAAAAAAAACAGATAAGCTGGGAAAATATGTTGTGGATGTCTCACCTTACACCCTTCACATGAGTAGACACCATAATGCATGCCTGATGCTTTATCGCCACAGATCTGACATCGAATGATTTCTGAAAAAAGAATCGAAACTGATTTATCAATTAACTATTTTAGAAATTGGACTTTGATAGAACTGTACGTTGCCCGGTTCAATGGATGCATGGAAAATAGGTTAAATCAATACGTGTCTGCAAAACGGTGTTATAATGTATGCGAACACAGCCTTAAAACCTAGTATTTCATATTTGCTCTTAGTGATATTTTTGTTATTGATATTTTAAGATGTCTATTGCAAAACATGTTACGCGTATGGAGTATATAGCTCAATCAATTTAGCCAAGAGCATTTAAGACTTTCACTTTACAAATCCGTTTGCTTTATCAATTATCATTATTTATCATTATCATCTTTATCATCATCATTTTCATTATTATTACCGGTATTGTTATTATCATTATCATTAGTAGTAGTAGTACCATTATTAGTAGTGGTAGTATTATCATTATCATTAGTTCTAGTATTATTATTATCATTGTTATTGTTATTATTGCTATCATCATTATCATTATCATTATCACCATCGTCATCATTATCATTATTGCTATCATTATTATCATTATCATAACTAGTATTGTTATTGCTGTTGTAATTATTATCATCATGACATGATAGCATCATAATCATAATGTTTTAGACAGGGTACCCCCTTTAGTGAAAGTACTCTTCCAAGGGGGCGTGGATATCATATTTCCTTCACAAAAGGAAATAACTCAAAAGAAACGATGTAGTGCATTTGTATAACCAATTCGATATCCATCTAATAGAAATCTTAATATACATTTGAATTACATCTAACTAAATGCATATGCTTACCAGAATACACAGGGTCATCATCTCCCTTACGCCTGCTCTTCCTTGGTCTTCTCCTACTACTTGTCTTTGTTTCATCACAGCTTGAACTTCATCTTATTCTCTTCATTTGACCTGGTTCCTTCTTGCATTTCACGCTCCTCCTGAAAATCGAAGAGGCATGCAACATAATTCATTGATGAAATAATTGAACAACCGTTGCCATGGTTACTGCTTGATGTAATATCTAATTGGGAGCGGACGAATCCGACAACCAAAATTAGGATAGACATGAAAATGATTATAAATATGTTTAGATATGAAGTTATCACTGATCAGCAAATGTGATTGCATTGGGTATGTCAAAAAGAGTGAATAATTTCCTTTGCTATTTCTACCGGTCATGTAAATTGGATATTAAAGGAAAACTTCCCACATATATTGATGTGCTGTCAGTAAATGAAGATGGACAAATTGTGAAAATTTAGAGCAAAATAGGATAATCCATTAAAAATTGTAAATCTTTAGAGCTTTTCTTTCCACCTCTGATGGGCATCCTTTAGGTTGGCAACTTTGGCATTATACAGGATGGCATCAGGAGAATTTCCCATTCATTGTGTACGTGAATTTATTTTTCAAAGAATGGATCAATATTATTATTTGAAATGAGGAATCTTCATCACTCTTTCTGAAATTATTGCAGAATTGATGTATATCCGAACGAAAAAAGGGTCTTACTTTTCTTCAAAAAGAGGAACTGTGAAATGCTACACACAAAGTGAATGGGAGGTTCGTCATCATGATGGCGACACCGATTATGCAAACGTTGCCAATTCATGGATGCCCGTTATTGGGGGAAATGAAAACCTTGAAAATTACTGCCCAACGGGATATGTCGGCTTTTCAACTCTAGCAACATTTATGTTTCGTATTATGTAGAATGTTTTCTAGAAAGGAGTAACCATGGTAACAGTAAAACAAATCTTTTAGCATATCGTGGATCCCTCAACGTTTCACTTCGCCACACTGCCGACATATTTTTCTCCCTTATGATCGTGTTCTGTTACAAAAAGTTACTTGTCATCGAAAAGGATCATCCATCAAGCCTAAAGTCCATCGCGAACGTTACGACTGAATTACGATTTTTTTCCTATACCCCTGAATGGCCACAATTTTAAACTTTTTTGGTACAACTTTAAATTCCCATGGGTTGAGCCGGTGTTACATCTGGGGTATACATGTGTACCCTTTTATTTAGTTTTGTGCGTCGATCATTACTCGAAAGAGTTTGTTGCAAATAGATTTTTTTGGAATAAATCGTAAATAATACAGGATAACCGGTGTTAATACGCGGTCCTTGTTTATCAAACATTATTCGAAGCTCGGTATCTTTTATTCACGACGACTTCTTGGAAAATTCCAGTATCATTCAGATTTTATCATCAAACTAATGGAAACGAACAAACAAAATAATTCAAACGGGCAAAAAAGAACCTATTGAATTACTGTTAATTTAACGTTGTATGATTGATTACTTACCTACTCTGCGGTTTTATTCTGGAGCTCGTTACGGTGCAAGGTTGTGAAATATCTTCTTTGTTCGTTGCCATGGTGATTTCTTTCCTAGCACACGCCATCTCCTTTTCACTCGCGACCGAGTCATCTGAGCTCGATGATGCGTTCTCAACATCTTCTGTATCACTGTGTTCTGCAACATCCTCACATAGTCCTTTGATGAAAGGTTTCAAGTCTACAAAATCGTCATTGAGCTTTTCCATGTTTTCCAATATTTCTTTATAGTTTTACCAAGTTGAATATGGTTGTGTTGTTATCGGGGAAACATTCGTAGGGCGACGTTTTCAAATATATGTAGGCTTGTAAAATTCGGAACGCTTTGCATTAGTCATGTCAGTCCTACCTATTCCAAATTCACCCCGATCCTCTAAATGAATAACGGTTCCTCGTGTCATGCTTGTGTTGAATTCAGCAAAACCAGTACCTGATAAAATAGGAAAATAAACATATTCCAAATAAGAATGTAATATGAACAAAAAACACTTTGAACGGAACATTTTTAATTTATTCCAAACTTTTCAATTGGTCTATATAATTCTGGTGTTTCGGAGCGAAATACTACTGGTCTTTCGCTCTACAACGTGAACGCTATTTTAAGATGTTAGATTTATGGGCAGCCAAAGTGGAAGATAATGTGCTTTGGAATACAATGAGGTCCCATGGGCTTTGAAAGTCATTTTGTTGAGAAAATTACAACGGTACCTTATTCCTGAATAACTGCTTCGGCAGTCTGTGAATTGAATGTTGTAAATAGCGGTCGCGTAGCAAAGCGAAAGCCAAACAACATCTTTCAGCAGAACAGTAAACGTCTTGTAAGATTTATACTTAATATGCCCGAAAATGGTTTACTCCTTTGAAAATGAAAGTAAAGCAATATCCATATTAGAAATTTTATTTATTAAGTTATATAATTAGATTATAAATTTTCCGTATGTTGGTCATTTGCGCTTCACTGAGCACTGGTTTGATCCATTTATAAATCTGCACCATCATGTATAAATTGGAAGCTGCCCTTTAGTGCAAAAATGCAGTTTTTTTTTCAATAAAAGTGGATCCAAAAGTTTCCTCTTGGATTTATCATGAATGGATGGAGCACGAAATAGTAATTATTTCATGCAGCTGACTATATCGACAACGCACAATAACACGGCAAAACATATTTCGTCCCTTTGATCGTACGAGGTCTGCCGCAAATATATAATCCATGGGTGAATCAAAACGGAGATGTGAAAATATATTAATATATGTGTAGATTATGAAAGATGTCTTAAATCATGGGGAAGCAGTGCGCATTTGTGGTTTGTAATAAATTGAAAACATATGTTTGTTCCATGTACCGGTTTTCAAGATACATGCTGGTATAATGAAATAAAGGTAAAATTATGTACGAATTATGTGTAATACGAGACCCTGTTTTCCCTATTTTCCTCATGTTCCGTAATAAAAAATAGATATTTTACTGGCTTTTTAATTTTGCTGGTCCCCTCCTGCAATGTGTTTTTCTGTACTTATGATACTCTGTTGGAATGCACATCACCATAAGAGAGGAAAGGAAAATCACCACTTTGTCAATAATTAAGAATACTTATGAAGTCGTTGTTGTTAAAGACAGCTGAATATTATATGGTGCACAATATGGGAAGGCGGCGGATCACCATAGATCTACGAACAATCACGTTACATTCCAAGTATTTGTATTGATATGTCGATTCTTCAACAAAATCTGTGAATATCATACAAATCAACACACTTCACTGAGCCCAGTCTAAGAAAGAAGGCTTTTTTTACTTATTTATTTATTTCTATTTTGCAGTACCAAAGTTTGATTAATGTTGTTTTTGTTTGTGTTCATTTGATAATATGTGTAAAGGATCACCAACCATCAGGCATATCCAAGATCACATCGGTAAGTTGTCACGCACGACCAAGCACAAACAAAAGTCTTAATTATAAGCTTGCATCTTCCAAAATGCCATATTGACATGCTCAGTGAAACATGGAGAAATTAATTTGAATTATAATTTGAGTCAAATCTACTCATATCCACATTACGTCACAAACAAATGTTTTGCGAAATTATCAAGATTGTTTTCACTGGTAATTGTCTGTGTTAATTTAAGCGGAACTATAGGTGTATATCGTGAAAGCTTTGCGAGCGTTTTCGGACGATATTAGGCAATACTCATGATAATGTGACCAATTCAATGTTTGAGATAATTTGATATCAAAATAACAATTAATTCAGTTGGATGGTTACAATTAAAGAACATTTCCAAACATTATTAGCAACAATGTATAAACGTACACACACGCACACGCACGCACACACGCAAGTACACGCAAACCCACTCACATATCTGCATATCGTAGACACACTCATACATACTTGTTAGACATTAGTTGGTATAATTGACAAACATTCTGCTTGAAACCGATTTCCTTCTCCATGAGAGAATACCAGCCATGCCTGCATTGAAAGGACGCGTGGGGATGAAGATGACCTTTCTATCGAGCTATATGCTCGCGAGTATCTGTATCAATATTTACTTCGATATTTGTAGTATACTATCAATAAACCTTTGTAGTTTTGATATGAGTATTTATCTCTTTCGTGGTCATATGGGAATATGACTAGTCGAATTTCTCTATTCCTCACAGTCCTAAATTAAGCTGATTTATACAATCTACAGGTGTGCACTCCCTAACCTGTATAAAGGTGCTACCTTTCACCGAGGTGTGCACTCCCTCCTTAACATGATAAGAAGCACCTGTGTGCATGTAAACATCACAGGTGCTTCTTATCATTTTAAGGAGGGTATGGTGTAGTCGCTCCCATTACACACCCGTGACACCGACCTATAGGTGCTTCTCATCATTTAGAGGTGTGTAGTCACTCCCATCACACACCCCTGACACCAACCTGTCAAGTTGCTTCTTATCATTTAAAGGTGTGTAGTCCTTCCCATCACACGCCCCTGACACCAACCTATAAGATGCTTCTTATTATTTAAAGGTGTGTAATCCATCCCATNACTTGAACCTGAATGTGACTTCCTGGCTGTATTAAATGATTAAATAGAATTTAAAAATTTAAAAATTTTGGTACCTAAATGTACCCATAAATTTCTTAGATTTCATTCACACTTTGAGAGAAACGGTGTGGGGGTGGGGGTGGGTGGTAGAAGGACAAAATGAATGAAAAAAAATAGAAAGAAATGTTTAGTTATATACAATGTTTGTGATTCTGAGGCTAGCAAACCTAGAATGTAATCATTAGAGACCTTTTGATAGGTCACGACATGCATGAAAAAAGCTCAATTCTTTGACTCGCGTTTTTATATTCAATCGTTCCATATGTTTGATACATGCAGTAAAGAATGAGGCTGGCGTGACCCAATTTTGAAGCAAATATCCCGGTGCTACTCTATTGATTTCACGTCATATCTATTATGCATGACCTTGGATCCCAGCTATAGTCAGATACATTTGCTACAAACATATTGTAATTATTGAATTGAAGAGAATTCTACAGGAAAGTATGAATAAAATGTATTGAGATATAAATAATGGGAGAATGCATGCTGCAGATTGTATATGTCACTATATGTGTGGGGGTGCCATTTTTTAGATATTGACAGACGAGTAAAGATAAACAAGTACGTTTTCTAATGCATTTTAAAAAGTTGTTCTTGACAACCCAAAGCCCACGTCTCGGCCGACATAGCAACAAGTAATATCTGAAAACTCGATTCCAGTATTGAGTTCCATTCCACACATGTCACTATTTTGGCAAAATAGTGCAAATTATAAGTTATTATTAAACCAGCCTATTCCAAGTCCAAACATCTTCACATGAAGAGACCCACCAAAATGCAGTATGCCCGTTTACTGTTTTTCCTTAATCTATAATACTTTCAAAATAAATTGATTGGTCGATGATAAATGATAATTTTGAATATATTCTAATAGAAATACATTTTTAAATCAATGTTAGTGGAAATTATTGGTGTGTATCTATTTTTTTTTCATTAAAACAGCCATGAAAATACCCAAAACATAAACAACAACACACTTTAAATTCATGTACAGGAGGGGGCAGGCGCACCATATTTTTGTCTTTTCAACTTGCCGTCAGAAAGAAATGGCCAAGCCTTTTTCTTGTTTCCCTTACTCATCAGAAATGAAATAAGAATTGATGTATACCCTCCCCTCCCCCGTTCAAGCGCACACCTGGCTACACCCCTGACATATTTGCACTAAACAAACACTCAAACACACACACACACACAATACACATTTTAACAAATCTGAGGTACTTCTGAGAGACCATGCTACCCTTCATATTGTATTTATGTATTTCGTACATCAACTAACATAAACAAAACGATTAAGGAAATTAATGATACACATCAATTATACCATACTCAACATGAAAATAAATGTCCGGAATTTGATATGCTTATGATGACAATAATAGCGATGTTCATTCCAATAAACATTACTACATTATCAACCCCCCCCCCCAAGAAAAAGGGTGTTTGAACGGAAACCGATTTTGCAAATACTTACTATATTGATAGAAAGAAAAATCAAATTTACTACGTCATTATTCCCCTCCCCTTTACCAATGTTTAAAAAAAAAAAAGCCATTCGAAGGAAATGATGATTAATTGATACAAGGAAAACATATCGCAAATGTAAAGTATGTGTTCCGTATCAAGGATTATAATTGAAAGGGAAATTAACTTCATATAAGGTATCAAATGAATATTGAAAAATGCCATATACCCGAATCAACACGCTATCTTTATGACTATCATAATTTCCATATTACTTTTTTGCACGTAAATGACTGAGAGCGTTTGGGTCGTTCGTGTTTACCAACCTTTCCATGGGTTGTTGACTATGAATGCGGAAGCCAACAATAGTTTCATACTCACAGGTATAGCACACAGATCCTTTTCTCGTTCGAACTCCTACATCGTAGCCAATATGTAGTAGTAGAGTAACAGGGCAACCATCATAATGAATATAATGATGTAATTGATCCTGCCACGTGAAATATGATGATCTCCTACAAAACTGTCTGGGTAATAGCTGTAATGCTCAATTTGCTCCAGTTGAAGTTGAACCGCACCACGAATAGAATAACCTTCTACATTCGCACTTGTTAAATCGAATAGGTAAAACGAGTGTATCATATGCGATTATGTTCATACACATGTGCTCGCGTTATTAATGAAGAAGCTCCCTTTATATTTAGAAGGTGTAAACAGCGATTTTGCAATGACATTTAATAATGAAAGGTTCAGTTATCAACAATACCAAATCGGTGGAATAAAACGACCAATAGCGAAGCTGACGGATTGGTAGAATTTACTGTCACACACGTAGTTTCGTGATCAAATGCTAGCAACACCGAATAATGAACTTGATTGTGCCGCTTTTTTAGATCAGAGAGAGGGAGGAAGAGAGAGAAGGGTAAAAAACGCGACTCGCTTTTGCAAAATCTTAAAGTAGAGTGTAAGGGATATGACGTAAATAGCAAATGCTAAATACTCCTGGCAAATAATGTAAATGAGACAGAAATGCGTGATCAAGGCCATCACATGTTTGGAGCAAATGATTTAGGATGCATAGATACACAAATACAAGCAAAATTTGAAATATATTTGAATTATAATGTATACTCTGACATAGATAGCGAGATGTACTTTGATGATTATGATTTTAATAAACCTGAATTGAATGTCAGAAGGCGACAGAGGGGCCACATGATAATACGTGCAGATGATGGGAAGAAGAAAGAAAGGGAACGGAGGAAATAAATACAGATTTAAGGATGACTAGAAAGAAAGGGAACGGAGGAAATAAATACAGATTTAAGGATGACTAGAAAGAAAGGGAACGGAGGAAATAAATACAGATTTAAGGATGACTAGAAAGAAAGGGAACGGAGGAAATAAATACAGATTTAAGGATGACTAGAAAGAAAGGGAACGGAGGAAATAAATACAGATTTAAGGATGACTAGAAAGAAAGGGAACGGAGGAAATAAATACAGATTTAAGGATGACTAGAAAGAAAGGGAACGGAGGAAATAAATACAGATTTTAAGGATGACTATAGAAAGAAAGAGAGAAAAAAAAGAGACTAAGGAATGAGGGTGGCAAAATAGAGTGCTAGGGGTTGGAGAGCATGGAGGGATGAAATACAGAAAATGGCATCAATGGAGGTGAAACAGATGCAAGAGAAAAGAGTGAAATGAGTGTAGAAGGGGAATTGGTGGTATAAAGGAAAGTGCCAAGTAAGAAGGGAGTGGTGTGTATGTGTGTATATGTGCGTGCATATTGTTGAGTTCGAACATGTTTATCTCGCTAATTAAATGTATGTACTTTTGTGGACTTTTTTTTTTTGTTACAGAATGAGGCATATGGATAGAAAGAGAAGGGGGGAAATGGGAGGGGGGGAGAGAGAGAGAGAGAGAGGGGAGAGTGTGGGAGGTATAGTGAGAGAGAATCACAGTGAGATTGAAGATCGAGTGAGGGTATGAAGGGGCCGCTATTCCTTTTCTAAATCACATATCAAATGTACCAAGAAATTATCCCAATATAACTTTGACTATCAAGTCAAAAGCATAGGACATGCAGAATTCAGATACCATATTTTATTGCAGTAAAATTCAACCTGGTAAATATGGTAACCAAACGCTTACATGCTGTCATTTGAAGACGCTTCCTTATTTTCACATCAAAGTCAGATGAAATGTTAAGTTCAAGAACATACAATTTTTTTATTGACAACTTTTTATTCTAAGGCCATATAACGGCCAATCAGAAAATTGCTATGGCTTTGAAATAATAATGATAATAATAATAACTCTTAACTAGAGGGTCGGTGGTTCGAATCTCTCCCAGGGCGTTAATTTCCTTCAGCAAGAAATTTACCCATAATGTGCTGCACTCAACCCAGGTGAGGTAAATGGGTACCTGGCAGGAATATTTATTCTTTGAAATGCCAAGTGCGCCGTGAATGGCTGCCGGGCTAAAGCCAGGGTAATAATAATGTAAAGCGCCTTGAGCACTCCGCAGAGTGGATACGTGCGCTATATAAATTG
>BQKZ01004726.1:16434-43666 GCA_036244855.1 Temnopleurus reevesii | reverse complement strand
AAAGGTTTGAAATGACTCTGGTCCATATTCTGAAAGTCTAGTTAAAACTTGAAAGAGAATTTATTGAAGGGCCATGACCAGGTTGGGGAAGAAGTGCAATTCCTGAAAATTTTTTTCACTCAAATTTTTGTCTCGAGATAATGCAGTTGTGTTCCAAGTCATTATTATTTGAGTGCTCAGAATTGATATGCCCTACTAAGAATTATATTCCAAGAAGATCTTTGTTCCAAACATGCCAATGGATGTTACATTGACTGCTGCTTGTTATCAAATGGCTAGAGGCTGCCAACCACCATGGGTTAGAGTTTCTAACCCTCTTGGGTAAATGATACGGCTTATTTCTGATTTAATGGGCAATTAAGATGCCTCTGGACTATGATGTTCAGATATGTTAATGTACTCTCGGGTTAACATACCTTGAACTAAGGTTTTTTAACTAGATTTCAGAATATGAGTTACAATTTCCCAAGCTAAGAGCTCATGGACCAAACTCCATATTGATTTGGTTGTTTGATTAGCATGATGAGTTGTAATTCTTTCTGCACTGATTTTTCGTGCCTTTATAGGACTGAAATAATGTGATAAATCATTAGTACGTACATGTATGATCTACAAAGCATGGTATGTGAGGAGCTCAATTCGGTTGTTTAAATTTTGCATGTATCTGCATTGTGTATTCATTGTATTTATGTAATGAATGGTGTACATGAAGATGTACATTAGTCTAATATCGTGAAGTAAACTGATCATTTTAATGATCATCTCTTTTTACCAACGTTGGGGGGTGGCAGAGTTGGTCATCCCAATCATGTTGGAGGAATAAGATAGACATAATCTTGTGATATTCATTAGAGCAAACTATGCCTTCACTATTTATTACCACCACCTTTACTTTGATTGATTCTAACTTCAATGAAATGCATTTTGAATTATGCCAGAAATTTCTATTTCAATCATGTGCATGGTGTATTTGTGATATATCTAATTTAATTTTATTTAGCTGTCTGGATTTTATGTATATTTGAAATGTGCATTCCACCGTGAAGTTCAAGTCCACCTTAACTTTCATGTAATTAAGGAATCATACTGAGAATTTGTTTTACGTTTTCAAAATAAGAATGATCATGTATTATATTACATAATTGCAAAATAATTGAGATAATACTGTATATAAAACAATGTTCATTCCATCTACGATTCGCATCCCACCTTGACTATTATTTTTTTTTTAATCATATTGTATATTTATAAGATTATAATTGCATGATGTATGACACTGTTTCTCTTGCCTTTAAACTATGTTACATTTTAGAACTATGCTTTTCATTTTTAAACCTCTCATATGTATTGTTTGTTGTGATGGATTGTGGTAAGGATTTGAATAGAACAAAGTAAGTATGAATATACAGTGCATACCTTGGTAAAATGCATTGTGAAGTCAAATATGAATGCAGATCTCCCAACGTTTCGGGGCAAGAATATGATTGTTGATCAAATGTTGTTACAAATAATATTTTCATACATCTTTATTATTTTGCAACACACAATGCAATTTGAATCATTTGTCATCCCCTTTTCATAAATAGTTATAGTATCATCTTTCTTATTAGTGGGAAAGTATTGGGGTCTGTGCATGTATATTTTTCAACCTGCATTTATAAACTATACAATGTATGTAGCAAAGTAGAAGCAAATAGCTCACAAGTCTCTCCAACTATGCATCAACGTAAGTGTCAACAACATATATCTATCAACAAGGCTGAATGGTTTCACATAGTTGTTGATATTTATTTCATATTTGTTTACCACAAGGTACAAAAATAACATGTATAGCCATGAACCGACTGATATTTTAGAAGAGTACGTAAAATATGCTACATTTGCAAGTACAGTCAGCTCTGTTCCAGTTAGATATGCAAAGTAATTTTTAACAAATCATGCAAAAAATTGTTGTTTACCTCTTAAGTCAAAAAGACTTGTGGTCCCCAAACTTTGATTTGTAAACAGAGTTGCATATACATGTGTGGATCAATTATTTACATTTGTATTACCTTGCTAAATTACGTAACAATTAAGTTTATCGAAGTCTGAAATAATCAAAAGCCAATTATTTTTATGGTACAAGTAAGCATATTATGTATTTTGCTTGTTGGCTACAGACATATAAATATGAATTTTGAAAAAACAATTACCTCATCATATATCTTGCTCTATTTTCTCTCTTTAGGATTTATTATTAGTATACTATGCTATTTATGAAGAGAAACTTTGCCTCATAGATATTTTGAATGCTAATATGAGGGGTCAATTTGTTTCAGAAAAACACCAGGATACATGATAAATGCTTGTTCTATTTAATGTTTAACCCACTGTAGATATATCATGCTATGGCATGCATGTTCTTTGCAGTGTATAATCATGTATGATATGAATCTGATTATGAAATGATTATGATATGCGCAACTCTGAATTACATTACTGTCTTTCACTGCCTGCCGTCCTTCTATAGCTTTATTAATCTTTGATTATTTGCATCCTTTACAGAATAAAATCTTATTCAATACTTTTAATTTCAGGAGTTGTTCAATTTCTTTTTTTTGTGTGTGTTGCTTCTTTCTGAAACTTTATTTACATTATTGTTTGTATTTAAGCTGTACATGTATACCAGTAAGGGGAACCAATCCCTGCAATTATCGTGCTCTCATTAAATAAAGAAAAATCAGATGGAATGATCACCGAGAGGAGGGGGTGCGACAGAAATGGGATTGGAGAGGGGAGTGGTGTGAGGATGGAGCGATGATGAAGAAGAGGTGGTCCGGGTGCAGAGGAGGTGCGATAGAAGTGGGATCCGATAGGGGAGTGGTGTGAGGATGGATCGATAATTAAGGAGAGGGAGTCCAGGTGCGATATAAGCGGGATGCGAGAGGGGAGTGGTGTGAGGATGACTGGACGGAGGGATCTCAGAACCAAGGAGATGCAAGAAAAAATGGGATGCGAGAGGTGATACCATAAGGGAAGAGAATAATGGGAGAGTGCACTCATAAGCGTAGACTTAGAGGGGTAGATGTGAGGGGGAATGATATGCGAGTGGTGGGGTGAAAGAGAGAGAGAGAGGATGTAAGAGATAGTGCAAGAGGGGAGATGAAGGGTGGAGTTATATGGAGAGGGGGGCGTGAGTGAATTTTATGTGAGACGATGCTGATAATGATGATCCGAAAGGAGATATAATTCTAGAAAAGAAGAGATGATAGATGTGAAAGTGTGGAGTGAGGGGAGTCTGGAGGAAGGGGAAGTAAAGGGGGTTCGAGTTGGAGGGTTGTAGTGCGAGAAAGATATGTGAGGGTACGTGTAAAACAAGAGTCAGATGGTTTGGGAGAGGCCGGGACATACAGAGCGAAATATATGAGAGGCGAAAATGAGAATGGAAAATTTTAAAAGGGGGAGACGAGGGATGAGGCATACTAAAGGGGAATATGGCATAAGATGGGAGTTGCGAAAGTGCTTGAGGGAGAAGATTCCAAGGGGGGGGGGAATGTGAAAGGGGCTATGATAGGAGAGGGGATGCGAGATCATGTTGAGGGACACGATGAGCAGATGAAGGGATGCAAGGCCGGGATTGAGAANGCTAAATACGATTTAACGGTCAAATTCAAATTTTCAAAAGACATCAATCGTAGAAAAATATGCTATGGTCTTGAAATGTGTATAGAAACTATATGTCATGGTAAATATCCCCCGAATTCACACTTCTGTAAGCTTTACCAAAACTATACAGGGGCTTTAAGGAGAGGGGATGTAAGAGGGGATGTGAGACCATCATGATCATGGAGATGGGAAGAGATGAGAGAATGAAGGGATGCTAATGGGGATGAAAGGGAGTGAGAGAGAGAGAGAGAGAGAGAGAGAGAGGGCGAGGGGGATGGAGAGTGAGAGAGAGAGAGAGAGGGAGAGAGAGGGGAGAGAGAGAGAGAGAGAGAGAGAGAGAGAGAGCCAAGTGACAAATGGAGAAAAAAGCTCAGGTTGGTCAATGGAGGACAATTTCTTTTTCTCTTGATCTAAATTCATGAGTCGGAAGTAAGAATATGGTCCAAGATTCTCTCTGCCTCTCTATCACCCCCATCGTCTCCCTACTAACTCGTCTTTCTTTCACCACTTTCTTTCTCTTCTTATTTTTTTTTATCTTGCCACCATTTGTACATTCATACATTTTCTCTTTTCCTCACCAATCTCTCTCTCTCCCTCTCACTCTCTTTCTATCACTCATGTTCCTCTAACTTCTATCTTGTATATTCATCTCTTGCTTTTTCATCTTCTTCCTTCATCTCCTCTTTCTCCCCCTTCTCATACTGCCATTCTCTCTCTGTCATCCCCTCCATGCCCCAACCCCTCTTTTATCCTACTTCTCTCTAATTATCTCTCATTTTCTTAATACCTTTCCAAACTTTACATCATGTTCACACCTTTATGAACCATTTCTTCTTAGCTATTGAGTACAAATTTTATCTTTTCTTTTTAAAGAAGTATGAATGGATTTTAAGGACAACGCACGAACAGTGTTGTTTTTAAGTATATTTGTTTTTATTACAGATAGCTCATTGTTAATCAAGATCTTGTACTACTTGTATATTTGATAGCAATGATATAATACAATAACTTGCCACAATGCAGCAAAATTGTTAACGGTTGTGAGAAAACAAAGTGTATATTACTAGGTGCTGTGCAAAAACATGGACCCATAGTAGACAATTATAATTCATTTAAATTTCTCTCTCCCACAATTCCTATCTCCAATTCAGTAACACATTCAATGGAATAAAATAGAATATCTGAGGAATACATAATATGCTCACACATTTCTTTGCAACATCTACATATACATTTACACATTTGTTGCTGGAACACTCAAAATACGGGAAATATAGCCTGAAATTAACATGCCAACACACAATATACAATAATACAAAGAAATTAACATTACCATATTATTAAAAAGGACATTTCAATGCTTGCATTGTTCATAAGCCTACCACTTGCGATAGTGATAATGATAATTTCATATCTACAAAAAGGCCTACAGATTCTTTGACAAATTTTCTCCTCATAAAGGCACTAAATATTTCTTTCCACCTGCATACAGCTAATCTCCTTGGTTGGGAAAGGTCAAAGGTCATTGCTGTGGTTTGTGGGAGAAGGTCATGAGCATCTCTACAGGTAGCGCCCCTTTTGACCAAGACTACATGCTTTCGTCTCACTCAGAAGGAATTCACTAGAGGTGCAGTAGTTGCCATAGTAACCAACTCCCAAGTGAAACCCTAAATACACTCATTCTCTGGTATCATATTATCATTTCCTTGCAGATTTCTTCTACATGCTCACACAATACAGCTTTGAACAGTGTTCGCCCTGTGAATACATGCACCAAAATTGTTGTAACCATGTGTTGAGGGTAAAAGTGTTTTTGAAAAACTTTTCTCTCCTAAAACTACATTTGTAGTGTTCCATAAGCACTTGTGCCAAATCATATGAATCAAAATGAATCCGCAATGACAGAATCTTTTTAATATTGTGCAAATAAAAAGCATGATGTAAATTCTAAAAACCAAATCAATCTTGGCACTCTACATGTATCTCACTGTATTTGTTGTTGGAGACGTACCACTCGGAACTCATGAATATTCATACGGAATCATACTTTTTCTCAATTAACAGGGACGTTTTCGTGCTAAATCATGTGCAATCAAATTGCTGTTTTGTGAACTATTCGTGATAATACACCAAATCTAATTGGAATCAATGTGTATTGATCATATTGATTGGCATGGCATAAAAATACACAACTGTTGAGTTGGAGTCTATATATTTTTCATGTTATGAAAGATACTTCCAGTGTGTAAAATATTTGCAAAAGGCAGTGTGCAAATTATAAATTAGTGAATACAATTAAAACAATACATGACTCAAAATAGAAAATATTCCACTGACTAATAATGACTTGATTTCTAAATAATGCCACCAGTCCAAATGGTCATCTCAATCACTAATGAAGTAAGCATTAAGTTCAATCATCATTGAAATACTGTCAGATACTCATGTTATAATGCATCTCTTATTTTCAAAATGCCTCTCAACCATTTGAATGAAATATTTACAATATGATTTCTTTTGAAATTCTCCACTGCACAAATGCATGCACTACCGTAAAGTGGGGTGAACAGGAATACTGCCTAAACAGGGACAAAGCTTACACATTCTGTTTGGATCAAATTAAAGATTTGGTCTGGGCCAGGAAAATCCTGTGTTGATTGAAAGCAGAAAAATCAGACAAACAGATAAAAAAAAGTTTGAAGGAAATCGCACAACAAATAAAAAAGTTATGAGTATTTCAATTATATAACCCAATAGTTGTAATCAGTCAAATTGGCAACATTGGTTTACGTGATTATGACGTATATCACATTTTTTTCGTTGATATATACATGGGTACAGATACATTTATTGAATCAACGTTTTGAATATTTTTAAAAAATAAGTGTGACGGATTAAAACGGATTTTTAAAAACAATAAGTTATAATAAGCTTCCGGACATGAAGTGCATGATCCATGTCATAAGCACATGACCCAAAGTCACGTGTTACGTCCTATTGCATACAGTAATTTATGAATTATCACTGTTATTCATATCGTTGAAATATTCATAACTTTCTTATTTCTTGTCGGATTTACTTCAATCTTTTTTTTTAGATCTGATCGTCTGATAGTTCTGCTTTTAATCAAAGCAATAGTTTTCTAGCCCAGACCAAGTCTTTAAAGACCTATCGCTAGAGTGATTTATGTGTAACCCATCAAAAAGGCTAAGTTTTGTCTCTGTGACTTCACCACAGCATTCATGTTTGCCCCATTTTATTGTCACATAGCATAACATTATTTCTGACAATTACAGCGTACTATGTGATGGTCAGAAAACTAATAAGTCAGTAAAAAATTTGTGAGCAAGAAACATTTCATGTATGTACTCTGTTTTCCTTAACAAAATCAACAACATGGAAGCACATTTAATTTCAAAAATATTTCTCTATGTAACAGAAAATGCTACTTACATCTTATAAACACAGATATCTGTACAACTTCAACATCTTAGTTTGTGTAGCATATGGCAGACAACCTACTGATTGATTAAAAACGGAGGGTGTTTCACCAGCAACATAGTTATTTTCTAACAGTTACCATAGCAATAGTTGGTGATAGTGCTTTTTATCCATCCAAAATCAATCATTTCATTGGATTAGCTTGCGCTGACTAATTGTCGCTGGCGACAAGCTTGATGAAATGCCCTCCTGTTTCTCTTTGTGGTTTTCAGAGATGAGAAATATTCAAAACAAGTCGTTTTTAACAAGAAGCCCTGATGTAAATATTAGCTTCAATTTTCTAGAGTACTTTGAATTTTTAATGTACAGCCAACTCTGCCCAAGTTGAACTTGTCTACATCAAATAATTGCTTAAATCAATTTTGGATAACAACTCACCTTAAATATGTGTAATGTGCCTCTTCTTTATTTTCTATCATAAAGTTGAATAGAGTTTTGTGGTCCCAAGAGATTTGACTAACTGAAGGCAGAGTTACCTGTGCATGCAATGGGTGGAACCATACCATTGCATCAAAACTGCACATGGCATTACTAATAGCTCTGTAGAGAAAAATAATAATTTGCATTACACTGAGCATAACTAACTGGTCATATTGAACTAAGCATGGAGAAAGTGTGGAGCAGCAAATTCTATTCAAGTGGAGGGTGCATTATTCTTGATCAGTGGTCAAACATTCATCAACTAAAATACACTCCCTTGAAAATAATTTGCCACTCAACGCTATGCCAATGTAACTACGAGTCTGGGAACTACGAGTTTGAGAGCTGGGAGTCTGGGAATCTAGTGTTGATAAAGGACACATTGACTGGTTTCTTTTACATCAGATACATCAGATATTAGTACCAAACTGCACCTATTTGAGAGAAAGTACATATTTTCTGCATATTTCCCCCAATAGAAAAATGTAGATACAACCTACAAGAAATTATTCATCACTAAACATATTTACATATATATTTTTAGTTATTTTTTTTTGCCCGTCTACAAAAGCCACTTGGTATTACTAATCCTCAAAAACTGTTTGTAAATATACGAAGAAAAGTGAATACGATACAGATAAGATTCAATGTCATTGTGCACCTTAAACTGAAAGCAAGGGAAAATGTTGACATGCTATTTGTATAGTGTTCAATATGATATACATATTTTACTTGTGACCACTGTTGCTTAAGACCACTGGGACCACACCTGGGTGCTGTCTCCCCAAGATAAAAAAGACTTTAAGAATAATAATAATAATAATATGGGTACTTTTAATGCGCCAGATTCCACATGAATAATGTGCTCAAGACGCAGTACAGGACAATTTAAAAGAGTAACAGAAGCAATAGGTACAACAACAAAAAGTACAAATACATCGAATGGTATCCCTTCTTGTTCGTTATATGGTTCACACTATTACGCTCATTCAGCACAAGAACTGATACCAGTCGAACTTAAAGTGGTTCTTAAAGTCTTTCTTATCCGCCCAGATCCATGATTAAATTAACAAATACAAGAATAGATACATAATAAAATGCACTTTTGAATTAGAGAATTATAAACATAAGGCACTGTTTGATTCAACTATTTCACCCCAATGGTAAAATGATGCATTGCGACAATGAACACAGTACACATTATACACAGTACATGAGCCGATGGCAATAATTGACATTCTGCAAATCATTTTCAAGGGTTTAGTAACACAAAGACTAAACCTTTGCAAACATGAAAATTTGTATCAAAATGATCAGGAAAATGGGACCTTCTGAATAGGCTGGCATCAAAGTTGTCCTATCCTATAGAAACCAAATCGTTCCTTTTCAATTTCAATTTCTGAACAATTTCAAAAATCTGAGCAATGCAGATGCACAATGTAGACCAATTCCTTCTTTCTCACAACAACCAAATTGGAGTTACACCTTTGTGGGTCTGACCCATAAATTTATAGTAAAAGGTTCTAAGGCCTCAATACATGTATTGTTAAAGCATAAATACATGTAACTTGCAGAATGCTCCTTCAAACATCAAATAAAGTTTGAAAAAAAAAAATAATTTGTACCCTTACTAAATTACTATTATATGTAGTATGTGAATGGCAACCTGTGTTTACTTCCTTTTTCAAGGGGACGAGTAGAAAAATTGAGCATGATTAGGCAATCATGGCATATTCAGATTTTATTGTCATAGCTACTTAAACAAACAAATCAAACCGAAACATTTCTGTGTCTGAACGAAAAGAAGCACATACATGTAATTACCATTGACTATGAGGAAATTGTCACCAATAATTCAGTAACCTTTGATTGATTTTTATAAAGAATACACATATAGCAAAGTTTTTTTGAGCGGATGTGCTCAGTTACACATTGGTATTAAAGCATTAATTTTTGATTTCACACTTTCCATTCCTACAATGAAATTGGCAGGTGAACACACAATCTTCATGTGTCAGTTACTTCTTCAGGATTGCTTAGGGATATAAGTTGAAATTCATCAGAAGGTCTGAAAATCAACAATGATTTAATATTTTGGCCCACATAACTGTTGTACTATGGCATGAAGATACACTGCTACATGTAGGGCCTGCCTGAAATTAAACTGCCAGGGCCTGAATTCAGGCTTTTATCCTAAAACTGGCATCCCTGACGTCCGACTATTAAGAAATACAATCAAACCTCGTTATAACGAACACCAACACAAAAAACTCTTGTTATAACAAGGTAATTTCCCAAGTCCCATCTCTTTGTATTTTATTGTATTTTGACCCTGATATAACAAGATTTCAATATAAAGAGGGAATTCCTCTGGTCCCAACGACCTCGTTATAACGAGGTTAGACTGTACTGATGACACATCCTCTCTTGTAACTGATGTGCTTGCTACATTAATCTGAGAGTGGTTGAATAGGAGGCCTATAGTTACCATGCTTTCATTTGATTCACATATTTGGTACAAATAATATTCTAATTTCTGTTCTTATGCATGTTTCATAACATTTGGTCAGCATTTCTGCTACTCCTTGTCATAATATTTGATTCTCATATTGGCAGGATATTGATAAGTATATATAACTTAGCAGGTAATTAGCAAAGTATTGAATACACTTCTGAGACTGAAAAACTCAAGGTGTTTCTTTAAGACACATGAGCAGTTTTAATCTTTTTGGTTTCTTCCATCTCAGGAATATCTAGTTTTCTTGAAGTAGAGATTAGGAATTTTGTTCACACACATTTATAACAAAAGAATATAGGCAAGCTGGTTCAGAAGTACTTACAGGTATTAATACACATTAAGGGAATAAAACTCAATTCTCCTTTTTCTCTGAGTTTCGGCATACATGTATCTCACACGAGTGATTGAATATCCCAGTGAAAAGCTGTCTTTTTTAATGTTACATAACTGGGGAACTGATCTATTTCTTTGATTGTAGAATAAAACTCCCCTTTTATAAAGAAAAATATGAACTCTCTCCTTTTTGTAGGATACGTAAATGTTAAAAAGATTATTCATTAATGTTACTCTCAAGTCACAATATGACGACTTCTTAATGACTTATCAAAATGTCAACTTTGCTCCTTTTTATACTGATATTGATAAAGATGAGAAAAGTTCTTATGCTCAATTGAACTTTTCATCACATTCAAAATTAATTCCAATTTACATTTGGGCTTGTCACAATCTACAGCTACATTAATTTGTGTCCAATTATCAGAAATGATAATGCACAATGCAATACCCATCACTCATACTATATAGACGTCATAAATATTAGTACGATACAATTTGTTCATCCCTCTATATCAATAATCTATTAGGTATAAAAAGTACAATTCAAATTGGAATGCTACCTGTACAAAAGTATCAGTACTTATATTATACAAATTATTTTCTCAATCATTTCATTAAAAATTGGACATATATTTCCAGACATTATATACACATAATATTTAGTACTTTGACGGGTATGTACTGGATGAGAATAAATGCTTGGGGCATTGTGGATACTTTTTACAAAGGGTTTTCTTATTTTACTTATGTTTTTATGTGATAAAACTCATCTATCGCTTACATGTATAAACATATTTCCTGCAAAGAAGAAGATTCCGTAGAATAATTGTCAAGAGGTTACTTGTACAGCCCAAATGTATTTGAATAATTTGAAATTTGGGCTGTAAAATATTTTGCTTGGATGGAAAATTGAAAAGTCATAAATTCTTTGGGCAGTATCTGTACATGCACATATTGATCTATCAAAGATGTTTACGGGATACTACATGTAGTACTAGATTCTTTTATCTTTTTGGGGGGTGTATCGGATCTCAAATATTCATTGTTTCCTATTCCTATCAATTTTCTTCTTTTGTGGCCCACATTTAGTTTTCTTCATTTACATCAAATTTGTGAGGTTTTTGGATCTCAGTACATCTACATTTTCATGTTCAAAATACTATCTTGCATTGCAGATACACACGGAACCAAAATAACCCAACCGATTAAGAGTAATAGAACCAACTTACCTGTAGAAAAATTGGAATGGACTAGTTATTTCAATATCTAAAAAAAAGTGACGCAATGATCAGATAGCTCCTGCAATTCAATATACTCAACTGTTAATCAGGGCAGACATGGAAAAGTACCTCATAAATATACTGACGAGTTAAACAAACACAAAAATATATAAAATATAAACACATCTTGGAAATACCACATTAAAAAAAAAGATTTTAGACATAATAATGATCAATACATAACTGTGATTTACAGAGATAACCCATGGGCACACTCTACACTAAGAAGCAGAAATTGTTCGCATCATTCATTTCATTCATCCTATTTGAAATTTTCAAGAATTTTAAACTTGTATTAATTTCCTTACCAAAAGTAAAAATGAAAAAAAAAAAGATGTGTTGTTCTTTACAACCACCTTAGTTACTGTTGGAAACACTGCCAAAATTCTAGGATGACATTAAAACCAGCACTAACAATACATAGTGCTCTTCATGTTCATGGTATAGCCTTGATTTTGTCTCCAGAAAACCATACCTAAATTTAAAGTATAATACCATCGGCATCACTTTCGCTGGGCAGAGGCATAAGAAGGGCCTACCTGAAGGTCCTCTTGTTTCCATACCTGTTGATCTAGCCCTTGTTTCATAGAGCAGTTTGAATAGGTACGCAAAACTCTACACAAGACTGGTAACCCTCTCATGCACCCACTGATCTTAGATGTTGTTGAGTAAGCACCTGAGAGAGGGTCACTAGTCACGCATAGAGCTGTGTGTACCTCTATGAAGAGCTTTATCAGGCAAGCACTAGATAAGTACTTTTAAACTCATACAAAAGAGAACACTTGGTAGTCTTGCAGGTTAGTTCCAATGTAGGTCAATAGATTCTTTATCTCAGACATACACATATTTTCCTTTCTAATTCTTGCGTTGACATCACACAATGCAAGAGATGCTTCCTAGCTGATCCCAACTCTGAAAATGTCAATTTGCTGCATAGTTCATTACCATCACCATACCTTCAATGTATATCAATATCATACGAGTCTTCACTATTCAAGAGGCTTTTCTCATAGAGTACACTCTTCATTGTCACTAACTGCATTTGATTCACGATTGTCAGGCGGTTGTTTCATCTTTTCTGAACGTTGCGATAACCTCTTTTCCGAAGGTGCTCTGATCTCTGAATCACCTCCTCCTTGATGATCTGACTTCTCAGTCTTACCCTCCTCCATCCTCTCCTTCTTTCCCTTCTCCTCACCGTCTCCACCATTCTCCGGGATCAGTTTGGTGTGATCCTGGACCTCATCTTCATCACTAAGTTCATCCAGACTTCCAAGACTGGCCATAGACTGTGAGAGGGATGGTGACACTCCAAGATGCGATGGCTTCTTCTTGGACAGTGTGTTCCTCTGGTTCGCTGGCTTCACCGTAATAATCAAATTGGCGCTGTTGGCGACCATCATGTCCGTTACCTGGTCTAATGTTTTCCCAGATACCTCAATCCCATTCACCTCCAACACTTCATCATTAACCCCCAACAGACCGGTACTTTCCGCGAGACCACCAGGCACCAATCGTGAGATGAATATTCCCGGCACTTTTTCGAGTCCATGAGGCGTTACGCGCATGCTTGTTCCATCCCTGATGTAGAATCCAAGTGGCTTGTCCGAGCCGTGCTTGTGTAACTTGACACGGCGGTGCGTCTCGGGGACAATGTCTACATCGATGATGGCAGAGACTCTCCTGAAGTCCTGAGGAAGGCCAATGGCTTTGAGTGGTTTCAGAGGCTTGGGGGACTGAGTGACTTGTAGATACTGTGAGATCTTGTTCTTCCTCCTTGGTATTGTGCTGCCGTACTGTAGTTCTGTTTCACTCACTTCATCTGAATAGGAAGGTAAACAACAAAAAAAGTATATAATTAAATCTAATGCATTACTCTAAAATACATGTAAGGAATAAATGCTTTCTGCTGTGATCTTCAATGTAATTATTCAAGCGTCATATTTGAGTCAATAAATATGAGAACTTAAGCATTATGCATGAATCCAGTCCTTTCCTCTGGAAATCATCTTTCCAGGAGTCATACACAATGATGGAGTTGTCCTTTGGGATAGTTGACCTCTGGGGGAGTAGTCCTCTCAAAACACTGTCCCATGGGGATTGATGAGGGGGGGGGGGGCTTTACTATTAAAAACAAAACAAAAATATTACTACATGTACATCAGTTGTGCCCATACCTCTTTTCTGTAGTACTATCTTGAGTGGTGGTTTGGAGGAGGTGAGTGCCTTGAGATAGTTGTCATCATTGTTGATTGGGAGAAGGTCACCTTGAGGGTCGGTGTACCCTACCAGGAAAGGGACATCACCCAGATGATGCATACGCTCCAGGAATGCATAGAAGTCTTCAAACGTCTCCACCTTGTTCGGGTTGATGGTGAATCTCCGGAATTCCGCATCAAGCTTCACAAGAAAGGAAGGAAGAAAACAGAGGTAGAGTATGTGTTTATTAATCAATTCCCATTGATGTACATTGTATGTACTACAAGAATTGTTCTGCATGACTTTTGTAACACAAATTCCACATCAATCTACTGCCATGGTTGGTTTTTTTAAGTGTTGGAAAAAGCATACATGTACACCTGAAGATCTGAAATTATCCACTGCTGAGAATGAGGATATATGTAAAAACAAGAATCAAAGAATATAGACTCTAGACTCAAAATGTATAATGGAGGCTACATGAATGTACACATGTAGGCTCCCGTGTACATTGATAATGGAATATATGAAATACATTTCAACTTTTGCAGCAACAGAAATTCATACATGAATAAAGTGTGATGAGGTGATGAGTCATTAAAGCATTAACAAAAACTATTTTGATTGTTATTGTTTCACTTCTGCACACAAGTTCAGTATGTAGGCCCCCTACATACTTCTGTATGTATGTGTACAATTTACTCTGAAAAGTGAAAAGTAGAATGAATTATCAAACAGAAGCTTTTACTTGTGCTTGTATATTGTATCCTTACAGTGCAAGTTCCTCACACATGTAAAACAACAAGTACATATTTTGCAATTACTTCATTCAAACATTTCAAAGTTTGCCAATGTAGCCCTACATGCATAGGAAATAATTAGAATTGAACTGTTCAAAGTTAAAAGTGGAGCAATTTGGAGGGTGATATTTGTGCTTCATACAGCACTTAAATTGTAGATATATAATGCGCTTCATGTATTTAAAAATAAACAACTACTAAAAAGAAAACCATGAAATCTTTCTTGTAATCATCACTTGTCTGATTACAAAGGAGAACAATGCACTTCTTTCTACACACTTCACCATGCAACAATCAGAGAAATACACACACTTCTACCTGACCACACAATACAATGAGTTCAACCAAATATTTGTCATGGGAGAATGTATTTAGTAACACAATGGAATGTAGGGAATGCCTATAAAAGAGTCCGCCCCTGCGCTAGACTGATGACTGATTCCTCACATTCAAACAGTAGAGCAGTAGACCCATTGGCTGGTTTGACACAATCAAACATTGCCATCCATCATCACGTTGTGTAAATCACACCTCAAAGTCCAAATGTACAGGAGCGAATTATAAAATAACCAACAAATTGTCTTTTTCCCCCAGTATTTGCTGATTCCATGTACATGTAGGCCTACTACTTTCTGCAGAGTATACGTACATGCAGGCCTATGGAGACCAAACCAACATATGTATGTTTCAAATCGAGTCATGTGGATGTGGTGTACACATGTAGCATCATTTACCAAAACATTGTTAGCCATAAAATTGTTAGCCCTGACCTGACAATGGTGCAGAATAACTATTCTGGCAAGTTCCAATTTTAGTCATCAAGACTTGTGTACATGCAGAGATACATGTAGAGCTACATGAAGTTTCTTCAATCGCCAAAACAATGTTTCATAAGTGTACATTTGTACAGTGTATAGGCCTTACATGCATTTTTTTTAATGGGCACTTTAATACATGTAGATTGAGTAATCTCACAAAATGCGAAATGCCTTTGAAACAAAATAATTCAGTGTGTAAAATCATGAATGTTTCCCAAGCATACAGATCTGGACTACATATGTACATTATTTTTCTGGTCCTTCGTGTCATTTTCAAAATCTCACAGATTGCTAAAAATGGCACAGAACAAAATACCTAGTAGACACAATATTCATCTTTGTAGTTTTCATGAACTGCCAACTTTGCGATAAATTAGGAATAAGTGAGTGCATTATGAATGCACCATCCACATGCTACACTGTATGATCATATGGAAAATCCACAATTCAATACACTGAACATCCATTAGCCCCCTCCCCCCCCCCCCTCAACCAACCGACTATCTAAAAATGGCCCAACATAAGTTTTTCCCTTCCTTCACTCAAATTAAAAAATGACTGGGAACTCACTCCTTTGCAAATTTATATCCTTCTTATCTTCATCATGAATTTTCTAAATAAACTGATGTGTTTTTTTTTAATGTCAGTCTAGGGCAAACAAAAGGTGTCTTTCCCCCTAAACATTAGCCTACTTACAAGTTTCAATGCTGAAATAATACAGTGACGCTTAAAAAGTGTTACAAGGCAATCATAAAACCACATGTACAACTACTGAACTGATGACATTTAATGGTGATCAATACATTTTATGACCATAACATTTGGTTGATGATAATTGATGTGTATTCAGTCTAAATGGCACAGGACAATTTATCAAGGACAAACTGAAACTGAAAGTGGTTCTACAATTACCCTCAGACGAAATCGAAAATTGCAAACCATTTCGGCAATAAATAATTATTTGCCTGTTATTTGGAACATGAGCCTTGATCAGTAACTGCCAACCCAGTGATTTGTTATGGTTAGGTTTGCTTTTATCACTGAAAGGGCATATCACTGGCAGAAACAACTTTCTCCCCCGCCAGGCACCTCAATTTTGTTTCTCAATTCCACTTATGGCAGAAAATGTTGACATTTAGACCTCAAAGTCAGAGTTCAGACAGAGCCGTATTGTGCGAGAAAGTTTGACGCAGGGAGAGGTCCTGTTTCACCAACTGTCTGTCAGTGCTGTGCAGAGTTCTACCAAAATACTGTATGCCTGACACAGATTTCATATGCACACCAATCTGCCAACATGCACCGTACGATACATAATCCTCCACATATCAACACAAAATTCTATGGATCTAGATCCTTCCAAGCAGCCGCAGCAGAACTTTGGAATCAATTACCAGATGATATCAAGAATTCAGACACCACTGACAATTTTAAGGCACGTCTAAAAACATTTTTATTTAAAAAAGCCTTCAAATGCTGAGTTCAATTTTAATTTCTTTGCTGAGCACATGTAGGCCTACTTAATAACTATTGTTTCTCTCTTTGCTTTTTCTCTATAATCAGCACATAGAGACATTGTATGTGATATGCGCTTTATAAGTATAGTATATTATTTATTATTAATCCAAGAGCAATATTTCCTTGCATACAGTGTAGATGCGGTCGCATACATAAACGTGTCATTCACAAAACATGGAACAAATCCTGTGAAATACAAGTATCAGTCATATTTTTATAGTAGTTTTGAACTGCATCAAAATTTACCCTTTTGTCGTACAAGTAGGCCTACATGTACACAATATATAATTTTGTGCATGCAGTCTCTGTAAAAAGTCCAAGAGAGGAATAAAATCATTGCTTCTTGTCTGCGTTTTTGGACAGAAAAAAGTGAGCTGCTTTTTACATTGTACATTTACCTTCAAATACACCATGTGTTATGTGGAAAGCACAATATGCCACAGTGGCTTTTATAATGTTTCTCTTCTAATTATTTAGCTATGTACAACTGTTGACAACAAATACACATACATGCAAATGTAAAAATCGATGGTGCACTACTAGTTCCACATAGTACAGTACATTTACATGGTACAATGTACAACTTAACAGTTACACCTTTACAGTACATGATCAACAAAACATTTCGTGTTTTGACCTGCCTGAGCCTCCAAACATTCAACAACCCTGCAAAAAAAAGCTTGACTGAAGGTTATTTCACCTCATCAAAGCTTGTTAAGTGCAATAAATATTTACATTTCACAAGCCTCAAGACCAAACATTCGAATCCCTCTGAACTCATGGAGGTCAGAGGTTAAAGAGTTTGGAATGAGGTTCAGTACAATACAGTGTACATGTACATTAGTATTAGAAATACATGTATGCAGTACACTGTATGGCACGATACAGCGTATGCATTGTAGTACTGTCTTTGTACATTGTTCAATGGGTCAACATTTTATCCCACAATACTGTAGGTAAAGTAACCTGTAACATTATCGAGAGATATTTTTTTTTATTAAGACTTGGTCAAGGCCAGGGATTAAAAGCACAATAATCTGATGAAAATATCAAAACCAGTTTGAATCAAATCAGACAAAAAATATACTCAACAATGGTTTTTCATGCAAATTTGTTGGAAAATCAGCAAATTCTGGTCATGACCTACATGTACGTGTATCCACCATCTCACCTTTTACCCTAATATACAGTAGGCTACTGTACATCATGTAACTTGACAATGTTTTTGCGCTAGGGTTGAAGGTGGTTGGGTTTTAAAATAATTGATAAAATAAAGTAAATTAGGCCTACATGTACATGTACATGCATGTGTTTAACACTGTGTAGATACATGTAAAAGTATATACATGAACGTGAATGAATATGTGTGCATGTACATGTAACCTGCAAAGATCAATTTTAAATTAGCCCTATCATAATACACTGAAAAAAACAATGATACCGAGATCCGAGATGGTACAAATCCATCTGAAATAGGTGTCACATCTATTGGTTTGATAGAAGTTCAAGGGCTTGAATGACTGTTAAAATCAATTGTCTTCCATTCACAAAACTGCTGTACAAACAACCGCTGTATGCTAATTGCCATCAAGAAGATATGCACATGGGAGTGTTAATTAAAATAGAGTATGACTGTGAAGAAATGAATCATGCATCAAATATCTGGAAGGTCATTAAATGGGGAAAAATGTTGCAATATATAATGTTTACATTGTTCCTTCACAGCCTAGATAAATGTACACTGTATATAAAATGTGAGACTACACCTCAGGTACATGTAGCCCAATAAGGAGAGACGATGTGTTGTATCGTTTTTGTGTTGTTTTGTTGTTTGTTCATTTTTGTAAATTGCTAATCTGATTATATGTAAATATCCTGATTTCTCTTGACTTTGGGAATCATTTCAAATTATTGTAAATATTGTAATTGAATTAATTGTTTAGTGAAAATAAAAACATACAAAAAAAATGTGAAACTATAAAAGAATAAGGACCAACATTCATGAGGAATGTGTCACAAATTCGGACATTCCACTAAACTTTTCAATCACCCATGGACATCATGAATTTTCTATTCATTCATTTGTGACTGAATGCACGTAGTTAGGCCTGTGAGAATAATACATGTCTATTGGGGTGTTGCTCAAAAGTTTCAAATGATCGCAAGTTGCAGTTGATCGGAATGCGCCAATCAAAATCATTGTTTCATGAAATTCCGCGTTACAATTTGTAAAGTTGCAGTTGATCTGCAGTTGATTTTGAGCAACACCCCCTAAATGTACCATGTCAAACCACGAGGTTTGAAAATACAGCATTGAAAATCGACTGTATCAAACTACAGAATTGCACATTGTACATGTACATGGCAGAATGAGAGGAGGAAAAGTAACACTACATATTACTCTCCATTATGGTTCACACCTGATTTATTTACAACAAAATATATTTGATTTCCCTTACGGTCCAATGAAACACTGAGAAATATTATCCACTGTAATCCATTGTTTCGTATCCATGACAATTTCTTTTAATAGTAGCATGTTTTAAATCCTGGTCTCTATCATGCAGGAACCCATCCAAGCAATATGGTCTGATGGGCAACTGAAATTTACAACCTGTTGATTGCTTTGTTATTGTGATTTTGTGTCAATCACAGCGAATGAATCATTGAGAATAATGTACACACAATGTAGCTCTTACACGCTGTATACAGAAATTACAATAATACAGATTTAGAGAATATGAATAGCTTAACGGCTGTGCAAAATGCTTTAATACAATGAGAAACAATTTCACATGTTATTGTGTTCTGTATTTGAAAAGGAAATTTACATGTAGGACTAAAGTATTAAAATTTCTTTAAAAATAATGGTTAGAAATATTTGAGATTTTTTACAAGTATGATGGTGGCGAGGGCAAAAATAAAAATAGTATTATCATTGCAAGAGGCCACTCTGCTAGCCCTCGACGAGATGAGCAGAGCCTGCATGCAGAGAATCGAAAGCTCCGCAAACGCCTCTACTCGGATGACCAATGTGATGTAATTTTGAAAACTTTTTTATTTCGCCAATTCCATGACATGGTATGAAAACATGAACACATGAAAATTCTGCCTCAAAATTTTACGCAGAATTTCAAATGGAGATTTCAGGAAAACTAACAACTGCTGCTTGACGTATACATAGAGGCCTCCCAGCTAGTGCGGCTTGTAGTCTGGATAGCAGCCGTTCTTGTTGATAACCATTTTCCTGGATTTTCGTAGGACAGGTTTTTGCATACAGCAAGAGGCCTGGACTAGAGGCTAGACAATAGCCAGTCAAACAAGGGTCACCAATTTTGCACAAAGGCAGCACAACAAAGGGACTGACAAATCTTGCCAATGACAACACTGATAGCAGTGTGAGATCATAAAGAACTCCTTGTGTTGGCTATTGTGTTGAAATTCACTCAGGGATGAGATGGAATGTTCACGATAATAATACAGAAAAGTAACGCAGTGTTGAGGCATATTCTGGGAAAGTATTTTAATGGTGTTGACAAGTATTACTCATCCCATGCTATATTCCGTTTGGCTTAATTCACACTGGGATGCAACAAGTTCTATTATTCAGTCTGAACTTTAAAAAAATCATTGGGTTCAGGATACAAAGTACAATGAACCCAGTGATGAAATGCACGAGTATATTAACATGACAACGCCCCTCCCCCCACCCTCCTCCATTTGAGATGAAGGACAGTACAAAATAAGGTTCAGGGTACCCTAGAACTAGAACCCAGCTGGTGTACAGTGTCCCCTAAATGAATTCAGGGCTTTGCAGAAAAAGAAAACTTTTTAATTTGTTTGCAAGTCAAAAAGTCATCTCTCTGGTTCCCATAAGATAGATTTAAACCCTTTTGTGATGATTTGGTATTGGTAAATAATGCCATAAGTCATGCCTAAAAATTGTACAGTCTAACCTCATTATAACGAGGTCGTTGGGACCAGAGGAATTACCTCTTTATATTGAAACCTTGTTGGGTCAAAATACAATAAAATACAAAGAGATGGGACCAGGAAAATTTCCTTGTTATAAATAACGAGAGCTCGTTATCACTCTTTATCACAAGGTTTGACTGTACATGTACATGTACATGTACTAGTGAATCCAGATACCAGACATTTAGGAATTTTACCATCAATAACTTTGTCAACATATTTCAGCTATTCAAAATCATCAAAATAAACCGAAACTTTTAGAAATCATGATCATCATCCCAAAGACTCAAAATTTGCCGTAATGGCTGGGCTTCATCAAGCGCGCATTTTTCTGTAGATTTGCAATTTCAATACGCGTCCGGTATTACCATGCTGTCCAGTAAGTATGTATTTTCACTATACGTGTGACGGTGTAATTGAGATGGAAGCCATAGAGCAAAAAAAATGTATGGATGCTCTCCACCGACCGACGATCTTAAAATCGCCTGACCAGACCTACTTTATTTTATTTTCTATCAAAGCAAAACATCAGAAACACAAGTAATTAATTTTCAATACAATTATGAATAAACATGTAACTTTCAGTCTGTTACTTTGTAACTTTCGTATGTTAAAGGATTTTTTACTCGATTCCAAGCCTTACTTCTACATGAAATCTACTCCCAAAATTGGACAAAAAATCCAACCAACCTACCTAAATCACTTTTTTTTTAAAATCATTCTTGAGCATCCAAACATTTTATTTATTTTTTTTTTCTTATTATTATTTTTATTTTTATTTTTATTTTTTTTTGGGGGGGGGGGGGGCCTAGGCTCACACATGGGATCTACACGGAAGTTTTACCCCCATTGATACTTGTAGTGTACATGTACATGTACTTCACTAGAAAATTACACTGTACATTTAAAACAGCAGAAGTGAATCACATGAATATTTTATATTCTATTTTAAGAAAAAAATCTTGGAACCCACTAATAACAGGGAATGGGGCAAAGTTCTAAAAATAAAACTGTTCATTTTTATTTGTTTCCTCAAATTTACATTTAACTGAACAATGTTCATCTACAAATGTACTACAACACAAACAGTGTGATAAATTGTCTTTATATTAAAGCACAATGTGGCCTCCAAAGTATGCATAATTTGTAAGCCTATATACCACTTGTGATGTAAGATGTGGTTCCCATTTTCTGTTTGATGGTTTCAAACATCTTTACATATTTGAAGTCAAGTGGTCTCTATTTCGTAATGCAATTCTAAGAACTTTGATCTCAATATTTACCATACGCGTGCATCATTGTTTACAATGCATTCCCCACAGCACTGTTACACAAACCTAGTGCATTACTATGCTGATGATAAATCAAATTTACAACAGGTCTCCACCCAAAACAATACAAACTTCCTTCTGAGGCTTCAACAGGTTCAAAGTACCAGATAACACAAGTCAGGAAATATATAAGTCCAGAATACATTAATATCTGAAACACCACACTATGCAATTAAATATTCTAAGGAATATTCCTTCAGTCTCTGTGAATTTGCTACATTTTTATGTAAAGTGGGGGGGGGGGGTTTGGGGGGGAAGGGGGTGACAAAAAAATGCACGTCTTGGTACCCTGGCGTACCGTGTGTCGAATCAAGATCTACATGCACTTACTCTCAAGTACGAAACAAAGTAGGAAAATATCTTATGAAATATTCTTGATCATATATAAATGTACAAAATACTATTTACACCCTGCTTGTTCAAGTAATTACGGGCATTATCACTTGATGCGGTCTGATTCTTCAATCTCATTGGTCAATTTGTGATTTGAAACCAAGTGATATGGTACCGTATCACTTGAAAACTACAAGGCGCACACATTTAAGAGCACGTGTGACAATTGGTCACGCGTACATACATTGTACAAGCGCACACCAATACCATGTTACACTTTAAGAGATAAACTCGTTGAACCCTGCATGTTCTTTAATACGGGAAATAGCAGGGTGTAACTAATAATATCAATCATCTGGTTCTGTATTCCACGAGGCTGCAGGCCAAATCAGAACAGTGATATTTCCCGTATTACATGTACGTATAAAGAACAAGCAGGGTACATGTATATTACGATTTTATCTCTTAAAGTGTAACATATTGTTGCGCGCTTCTATGTGCGTTGTCAAATGTCACACATGTAGCTCTTAAATGCACGTGCCTTGTAGTTTTCAAGTGATTAGGTTTGATATCACTTGATTGAAATTACAACTGCTCATGCCCACGATCGTAAAAATGATGGAAAAGATGAAAACAACAACCAAAAATACTAAGGGATACGGGGTGATATCACTTGTTTCATCTTGGAAATGATATAAAAGAGACAATGCAGGATTATCTCTCAGAAGAATTGACCAATAAGCTTGCTGGATTTATCAAAATTACAGGTCACGAAGTGATAAATAGTTTTATTCTTTGACGTTATTACAAGTATTCATGGAATGACTACATGTACGTAAATTATTATTTCAGTATTTTCCCTACTTCCCTAGGTCTTTGGCCATTCTTTTTTCCAGATGGCAAAAAAAACATTTTGTCTACTTTTCTGGAAAAAGAGGAAAATGTGAAATTCTGTGTACATACAAAGTGAATGGAGAGTTCTCCATGTTGGCAGCCATTTTGTTCCTGTACGGTGCCAATTTGAGGAGCCCATGAGGGGTTTAAATCAAAACTTTGAAAATTCATAACTTTTGAATGGATAGTCGGATTTTCACAGTTTGACCACTGTATTTTTCTTCATCAATTGAGCGCACTCAAATGTCTTGGTAAAGTTCCCCTTTAACAAGGTGATAAATATTCTTCTTTTTAATATTGAAATTCAGTAAAATATCTGGGTTGGACTTCCCCTTTAAACAACTTCCCTTTAAACAAGTTTTAAAAACTTCTATAATTTGCAAGAGGTTGTCGAACTGTTCCTCATAGATCTTATTCTTATACAATATGCGTCTTTTTTTTTCTAAACAATCTTCAGAATATTCTGCTTCGAGTTAAATGCATACCACTGACCAGATATTATTATTAAATGGTAGTTCTTATTGATTTGTGTTCACTCACATATCAGGTGCATTTTTTAAAATATATTTCCTGCATACATACATGTTTGTATGCCATCAACATTTAGACTACAAATGTTGGAAAAGAAAAACTGTACATGTAATATCAAAATGAAATGAACATTTTTCTCACTTTTGATTCCTGGCCACATGACATTCCATCAAATTTATTCTTTGTTTGCTTTATATTCATTGATTACAAAATTGGTCAATGATTATTTTTAGTCTCTCATTTCACTTCTCAGCAGACAGACTCTTACATGTACAGGATGTAATGAATCGCGCTGAAATTTGTTACAAACTTACATGTACAAAACACGACCATTTCCCTGCTCGCTCTCTCTCTCTCTCTCTCTCATATTCTTCCTCTGCTAAGATTGTGGATACTTGTTGGAGTTTAATCAGAAATGAGTTTCTGTTGGCAGGTTGTGTGGAGGTTATATGAAGTAAAATAATAACAATAATAATGAACGGCTTTGTAGCGCTTACATGTACAGTCAAACCTGTCTATAGTGGCCACTGTCTATAGTGACCACCTGTCTATAGTGGCCACGTAGATTGATTCCCTCCAGGTGAAAATGCATGTTATAGAACCTGTCTATAGAGGCCAACTGTCTACAGTGGCCACTTTTTCTGTTTCCCTTGGGGTGGCCTCTATAGACAGGTTTGACTGTATCTACTCTTCATCATGAGAATTCCCTAAGCACTCTACAATTGCAGCATTATTACTCTGGCTTTAGCAGTGCAGCTACTAGTTGCGTAAGCTTTTTCAAGGAATCAATTCCTACCAGGTACCCATCCACCTCACCTGGGTTGAGTGCAGCACAATGTGGATGAATTTCTTGCTGAAGAAATAATGCCATGGGTGGTATTCAAACCTACGACCCTCAGGTTTAAAGACAAGAGTCAGAACCACTACAGCAGCATATGTTTTGAAAGGGGAACAAACCACTGGAATTATCATAGTCTCTTTGAATGAAGGAAAATCAGATGAACAAACTCTGAAAATTTGAGCAGAATCGGACTACCCATTCAAAAGATATGAATTTTCAAATTCAGACTAAATGATCATTGCCACTCATGGGGATCCGTGCAATCAGCAACACAGACGGAGTGTGAGACGTCATGTTGGACAACTCCTCAGCCGTCTTTTCTTTGCCTTCTATTTACTTTTTATTGTTAAATTGTTTTACATAGTATTGTCATTTGTTTATTTTCAATTTGAAAATAAACAAATGACAATTTCAAATGTTCCATTTTCACTTCTTTGCTCACGGATACACTCCAATTCCTAGCAAAATTTAAGCAAAAATTCTTGGAATACAATGTCATCTTTTTTGCGATCATAATCTTTTCCATAGACTTTTCTTCGTCTACGTGTTGTGCTAATTAGGGGGGTCCGGACTCTAGTGAGGGGCCAAGCAAATTATGACAAAATTTTTTTAAAAATCGTCTGGAGCCTTCAGACTAAATTTTCATCTTGACTATGTTGAATCTCAATCTGCATAAATAAAAATAAACATCTCATAAAGCATATCTATAAAATGTGTTGCATAAATACAGGGCTTAGGGGGTGCTGTCCTAAAGTTACAAATGCAATTGCAGCAGAGGCAAGAGCTGATTGAAACGCGCCAATCAAAATCATTGTTTTGTGCACATGCCATGCGCAAATGAGAATGCGCATTAGAATTTACAACTCATTTGCAATTCATTTGTGATCAATTGTAACTTTTGAACAACACCCCTTAACGTTTGAGTCTTCCTGACAGTAAACTGTTTTGAGAAGGATAATTTTGATTTTTGGTCTTACTTGGAGAATAAATTAAAACATGATTCATTTCCATCTGATATATAACGTTTCCACATACATGATGTACACAGAAACTTTAACGTTAGAATGAGATAAAACCTAATCACATTCGCACAAAGTTCCTGTTCTGTCATAGATTAATTTAATTCAAAAGAAATTTAACATTTAATAGGTGAAATTCCGTGTTCCACCAGATACAAATTACAATCCGGCGCCAGAGCGCACCTGAACCCGACACTATGCACCTCCCTGTAGTGTAGGCGAACACCGCCCGATTTGCACTCCCGAACACCCCGACAACACTCACCTTGCTCTTAATTTCCTTCAGTCCTTTCGCCCATCTATTGCTTCCATTGAGCATTGTCGTGGATCCATTTTTTGCCATCATGCCCACCGTATCCCGCATTGGAAGCGGGAAATCATTAATTCTGCAAAGTATAATCCAATAGCTTCCTATTTCCTTCAAACGGGGTAATCAAATTCAAGACTTCGGAGGTTGTTGATCGTGCTGATTTCTCGTTATTTTTGTGTGACGTCAGATTGAACCCAACAAGTTCTACTTCCGCCAACCAGTCAAAATTGGGAGCGGTGCCCTCCAAGACCAAGTTTCTCCAGGTCCAAATATTTTCTGAGAGATTTCAAGACTGGATTATATTTACGTGAAACGTTCCTTCATCAATGGAGCGTCAACGATTTCACTACTTTATTCGTCTAGGTGGAAATTTTGTGGGCGTTTGAATATTTTTGTTGAGTCATAATTTGACACACCTACGAAAGTTACTGTAATCGCTATTTTATTGAGTTTCATTCTTTATAGATGGCGCACTTGCATTGACGGTTTCAGAGCCGTACTGTAAACGGCTCTGGACCGCTTGTGCGTCATGAGTGGAAGAGAAGCTGTCTGATGAATTGCATGGCAAAACAGAAGGGTACAGATTAAAAAAAATCTTTAAACAAATAGGTATTGATTTTTTTTTAATCTAATTCGATTATTGTTTGTATAACCTTGATTCTTTTTCCAATTGAAAGGATGATCAAAACACATGATGAAGCATCACCGAAGAGGTGAGATCGAGGGAACGATCTTGATCAAAATCCAAACAGTTGTTGCTCATTGTGATGATCAGAAAATGATGGTAATATTAAATGACGACGTCGACGACGACGACGACGATGATGATGATGATGATGATGATGATGATGATGATGTTGATGATTGCTCGGAGAATTTAATGGCATTGAGTCCCAATATTGTCGGGTATGGGCCCTAAATTATTTACAGAGCCCTAAATCCAATTTGTCTCTCTCTCTCTCTCTC
>BQKZ01004725.1:21051-44639 GCA_036244855.1 Temnopleurus reevesii | reverse complement strand
TTTAGTTGTAACTTGTAAATTTGTAAGGATCATCACCCTATAAGTTTTTCTAACTTTATTGATGATCCAGTCACTTCATAGTTTTTTATGTAATTTATTTCTCTTGTTAAATAATGTTCTGGTTTGTAATTTTGTATGTTTCTTTTTATTGAAGTGATGAATGCATTTCAATTCAATTAAAATAAATGAACAAAACAATTCCACATGACACTCTCGAAAAGGTTGACCAATAGGGAATTACCTGAGGAATAATCAATAAAATCTTTAGAGAACTATTTATAGTAGTATTAATGGCTGGTTTATCATCAGTTTGCCTATTAGGGTTCAGCCTGATGATATCGGTTCGTGGATAAACATGGGACGGACTTATCGCCAGCTGAACAAGTGAACCTATTCAATAAAAATCTCTAGTAAATTATTTATATGTCATATTAATGGCTGGTTTATCCTAAATTTACCCATTTAGGGTTCAGCCTGATGATATCGGTTTATGGATAAACATTAGATGGATGTATCACTAGGTGAATAAGTGTTCATGTCGTCGACAGAGCGTGTAAACTATTATAAATAATCTCCAGTAAATTTTTTATATACCATATTGATGGCTGTTTATCCTAAATTTTCCTATTAGGGTTCAGCCCGATGATATTGGTTCATGGATCAACATAGGACGGACATATCGCCAGCTGAACAAGACTGCAGAGGCCGAAACTGCGTATAGAAGAGCCATGAAACTCATGCCCCAACCAAGGAAAGGGGAGCAGTACGAGGCTCAGATTGATCCAAATCATCTCAATGTTTATCTGAACTTGGCCAATCTGATTCGGAAGAATGAAAGCAGGCTGCATGAGGCTGAAGAGGTACGTGTAATGTCAAAATTGTTTTTTATTGGCCACCTTGGCAGTGTTTCACCAAATCGGTCTTAAACTTACACACAACTGTAAGAAAGACTGGAGTACTTTAACAAATGTAATACGCATATTAAAGATTGCGATCATTCAGCACAAGAACTTGTACCAGTCATGCATATAGTCGTTCTTAAAGTCTTTTGTAACTTGGTGAAACACTGCCCAGTTTATACATGTAGTAATCACCTATGCTGGTCCGTGCATGCAGATAAAGAAAATTGTAGAATGTTTCTATAGAGGCCTGCAGATCTATCCTATTAATCATTTGCCCCAAAATTGATGACCAATGTAGTCCCTATTGTTTCTTTCAAGATATAAATATCTGCTTATGAGAGCTGCTAAACAGAGTACTGTAAGATCATAGGTACAAGTAGACTATTAGCAATTGAGTATTAAAATGAACTGTTTCAAATTGCCTCTGCTATTACTCACTGAAACTGTCCACCATTTTCAACTTGATTTTGTTAGCATAGTAACAATCTTCATGGGGCTATGAATGATAATTTTGGTAAGTGTGCAATCCTTATTTCTTAAGAAAACAACCCAACAAGAAGACCAAGAATGAGCCATGTCAATGCTTCTAACTAAACAATTAACTCTAATAATCTGTATTGTGTCCAATAGAGTTATCATTTACTTTATAGACAAGATACAAAATATGTTCTTTTTACTCCAGATACCGTTAAAAAGTTTTCCCTCTTCACCCTATGTCATGGTAAGGCTGGGGTATACCAACACACTTGCCTGCTTGCCCAGGGCGATTGAAAATTTTACGTGAACAAACATTTCTCAAAGTCACTTGCACACATTTGGCAAACGTACATTCCACAGACAAAGACTTTTCAAAAATACTTTCCATTCGTTTGCCCTTTGATACAGCATTTTCCAAAACGTTAATCAGAAACGTCAACATGATGTGCATTTTATGCCTGAATTAAGAAAAAAAAAATGTATTTGGGCAAGCAGTAAGGGCTAGTAAAATTTGTTGCCACTTGCCCAGTCAGCAAGCATTTGTGAGTATTTTTCTGGGGGTTGATGGTAGTATTTTTCTCATCTCTATTATTTCAGCTTTACCTGAAAGCAATCAGGATGCGGCCTGACTTTGTAGAAGCCTACATTAACCAAGGGGAGGTTCTCATTTTGAGGGGAGAGCTGGATCAAGCGGAATCGTTCTATGCCCAAGCAGTTAAGATGGACCCCTACAAGGCAGATATACATTACAATGTAAGTAGGGTGATTGGTTATGGTGGTGATTGTAGCGATATTGATGATTAGAATGACGCTGAGGGTGTTGGTGAGGATGTTTATGGTGATGGGAGTGATTAGGATAGTGATGATTTTAATGTTAAGGTGGTGATGATGGTGATGATGATGATGATGGTGATGATAATAATGATAATGATGATGCAGCCAGGCTTTATAGAAGCTTACATTAACCAAGGAGAGATCCTTATTGTGAGGGGAGAGCTGGATCAAGCAGAATCGTTCTATGCCCAAGCAGTTAATATGGACCCCTACAAGGCGGATATACATTACAATGTAAGTAGGGTGATGGGTGGGTGATTGAGATAAGGATAGTGGAAGTAATGGTGACGATGATGATGATGATGGTGGTGATGGTGATGATGATGATGATGATGATGATGATGATAATGGTGATGATCATAACGATAATAATGGTGGTAGTGGTGGGGATTGTAATCTGATGATGATGATGATGATGATGATGATGATGATGATGATGATGATGATGATGATGGTGATTGTGATGGTGATGGTGATGGTGATGATGATGATGATGATGATGATGATGATGGTGATGGTGATGGTGATGGTGATGGTGATGATGATGATGATGATGATGATGATGATGATGATGATGTTGATGATGATGATGGTGATGATGGTGAGGGTGGTGGTGGTGATGGTGATGATGGTGAGGGTGATGATGATAATGATCTGGTGATGGTGGTGAAGATGTTGATGATGATGATGATGATGATGATGATGATGATGATGATGATGATGATGATAATGATGATGGTGATGGTCGTGATGATGGTGATGACGATGATATCAGATGATGATAGTCATGAAAAGGGTGATGATGATGATGATGATGATGATGATGATGATGATGATGATGATGATGATGATGGTGGTGGTGGAGATGATGACGATGATGATGATGATGATGGTGATGATGATGATGATGATGGTGATGGTGATGATGATGCTGATGATGAAGGTGATATATCTGGTATTGATGATGATGAAGATGTAGCTTATTATGATGATTTTTGTTCTGTAACTATGATATTTATTCTGATGAAAATGTTGTTAGTGAAGATGATGACAATTTAGTAACAATGGTTATGATGAATAAATGCAATGTTATGTTTTTACAGGGGAATAATTCAAATGGCCAATTATCAATTTTTTCCCTCAGCTTGGAGTCGTAGCTATGAAGAAAAACCAGAAGGCCAAGGCTCTCAAGCACTTTGATCGAGCCGTAGATTTGGATCCTAAACACAAGATGGCGCTATACAACTCGGCACTCTACATCCAGGAATCGGGCAACGCTGCTCGGAGACGGGAAGCCATCAATAGGTAAAAGTTCATCAGTTAGCCCCCATCTCCCTATTTTTTAATGGGAAGGGAGAGTCTTTGGCTTTTTTTCCCTTCCTGTTCTTACTTTCTGAATGAATTGTGCGAATTATATTTAGAATTGGAAAAAATATCTTGTCATACTTTTTCCGACTGGACATCCATATTTCTTAAAACTTGCATTTGGGGGCATCCAAACAAATTTTGTTGGGGGTCTTATCCTTGGAACATACGTGTACATGTACATATTTAGCACTTAATTTCTATGGTCTATATTGCCATAGCAAGCCAGCCAGAGTGAAAATGTATTGCAAGTGCCGTTTATTCTGATAATGTTGAAATTAATTGGAGACGCTTCACCATCATAAGCACTATGATCGTCCTGTATTTATTTTGATTTGGTAAACGCATTTCCAATTATGTATTGTATAGCACATAATCATCATTGTTACCATCATCATCATCATCATCATCATCATTATCATCACCTTCATCATCATCATCACCATCATCGTCATCAACATCACCATCATCATCATCATCAACATTATCATCATCATCATCATCTTCATCACCATCATCATCAACAACATCATCATAATTATCATCTCCATCATTATCATCATTGCCATCATCATCATCATCATAATCATCATCATCACCATCATCATCCTCACCATCATCACCAACATCATCATCATCATCATCATCATCATCATCATCATAATCATCATCATCACCATCATCATCCTCACCATCATCACCAACATCATCATCATCATCATCATCATCATCATCATCATAATCATCATCATCACCATCATCATCCTCACCATCATCACCAACATCATCATCATCATCATCATCATCATCATCATCATAATCATCATCATCACCATCATCATCCTCACCATCATCACCAACATCATCATCATCATCATCATCATCATCATCATCATAATCATCATCATCACCATCATCATCCTCACCATCATCACCAACATCATCATCACCAACATCATCATCATCACCATCATCATTATCATCATCACAATCAGCTTGGTCCTTCCCATCATCATTGTCATTGTTGTTTAGATTTTTGTATCTTTACTATCCAGTTGTTCCATAAAACCCCAGGTGTACACATTTGTAAAACCACTGACAATTTGTTTTCATTTCAGATTAGAGAGAGTTCTCGAGATGGACCCGGAGAGCGAGATGAGCTATTCAACTCTTGGAATGCTAGCAGTAGATGATAATGATAACCAAGCTGCTCTGAGATATTACCAAAAATCATTACAGGTAATAATATTAGTGTGATGATCATCATCATCATCATCATCATGGTGGTGGGTTTTGATGATGATGATGATGATGATGATGATGATGATGATGATGATGATGATGATGATGATGATGATGAATATGATGATGATAATGGTGGTATCGATGGTGATGATGGCAGTGATGATGTTAATAAGGACGATGGTGATGATGATGAGATGTGGAGATGGAAGCAGATATTAGCAGGTGACCTGGAAAGTGAGATGAGCTATTCAACTCTTGGAATGCTGGCAGTAGACGATAATGATAACCAAGCTGCACTGAGATATTACCAAAAAGCATTGCAGGTAATAAGTGTGATGATGATAATGGTGATGGTGGTGGTTATGAAGGTGGTGGTGGTGATGCTTATAATGATAATGATGATGATGATGATGATAGTTATGAGGATGAGGATGATGATGATAATAATGATGATATCTGACAAAATTGGTCATTATAAATTTGGCCACCTACTACAGCTCATTTTTCTGTTCCTTCTTACTCTAGATCAACCCTTCATCTCGTCATGCTCTCTTCAACGTTGCTCTGATTTACTCGAATGAAAAGCGCCCTCTTGATGCCAAACCCTACCTAGAAACTCTCCTTCAGGTAGGCTTTTCAGATCAATTTTGGAATGATGTCCGTCCATCTTCACTCTTAATATATGCATAATTGTACTTTAATGTGAGAGGGGGTTGAAATGTAGTCGCAAATATTTGCAATCAAGCAAGCAAGATACTGGTCATTTAGCTTTGGCTCCCAACACAACATAGAAACTACCTCAAACTTTTGGCTAAAAAAAATGACCCTCTTGACGTTTATAAGCAAGCAAAACGCAATGCCTTCACCTTGCCTCATCCAGCTGATTAAGGGGAAAAAATGTGAGCACTTGTTTTTTTTTCTTCATTTTTCATTTCTCCTCTTCCAAAGTAGTATGAAGGGCTCCCACCCTCACAACAACAATTAAATACACTTAATTTTTCTGAAAATATTCTCTTAGAAGTTATGCAAGACTTGAAAGCAAACAGTCATTGAGCCTCGCCCTTTCTGGTTAGAATCTGGTTTGTAGAAAGGTTTCCATGTCACTTGAATTGGGAATGCAGGGAATAATTTTACTTGATTATCAGTTTCAGACATTGAGAAAACATTTTCAATACTTTAATGTACTGTTCTATGTGATAAAGTTGCTATACAAAACATATTTTGTGTAGTAATTACGCTGCATAACAACTTGCAATGCGATGCCAGGAAAATTATTCCTTGGAAAAAAAGCTAAAGTAGGAAATACGTTACAAATTATGCAGGCAGAATTTTTGAAAAGGAAATGTCTCAAATCCTGAAAAAAAAATCGTGAAAAATTCATGATATTCCATAAGTCGCAAGTCTATTTTTCCGTGCACTTTACTCAATGCTTTTTTTTCTGAAATTACAGAATGAATAAAAATCATGAATACAAATTTCCTTGACTTTTCGAAAGAATAAATAATCAAGATAATTTTACAGGAGTACTACCAATCAACCACTAGGAAGAAGGAATATGTTGTTTTCTTTTATTGTAGCAGGAACTTTCATCTGTGATCAGTAGATTGTATCAGTTAGCTTTTAAATGACTCAAAATAAGCTAAAAGTCACCCTGAAATGCGTATGGGGGCATTTTCACCACGGAAAGACACAGAGCCCCAAAATTTGAAGTCGCACTGTGCCCTCATAGTTCAAAGTGAAAATCTGAAATTACTACAGAGTCTTCTTTATATTACAGACAACCATCTAATATAAAACAATTTGCAATTTGACATTCTTACGGAGAATAAAATCAACAAACAAAAAATTGCATATATGGGACTATGGTCACAAAAATTTGCTTTAAATTCTTCTTATTCTTTTATAAGGTAATTTTTTGGGGATCTTTTTTCATTTTATTGATTTTAATGGATTACTTCAACAGATTTTAGGTAGTTAATGAATAAAACAAGAATGGAAAGATGCACAAACAACACTGGATTTAAGTGTAACGTCAGTTACGTAACGTCAGTTACCTACATGTCTTTAGTACATTTTTGATGGCATTAAAACAGATAATTCAAATTGCTCATAACTTTGCATATTTTTTCCCAAGAACCTAGGTGTAATATATACAAAAAAGTAGATAATCATTACGAGTCTGAGACAAGAGATGTGACTTTGACTCTACCCCTTCATTTTCCATGTCCTTTTGGCGTAACGTCAGTTACCGACACATTTTTGCTTGCTGAAACGTAACAAATGAAGTAGCATTGAGAAAATCAGTGTCAGTTTATTCATCAAGGATAGTTTCATTAACTATATCCTTAACAAACTCCATTCATTTGTAGTAAGAGAGATACACAAAATTAAAGATGTTGAAGATTGGTGCCGTGTAACGTCAGTTACCGTGAAAATGCCCCTATGAGCTTCTCATCAAGTTTTTTTATACATTTGCAGATGACCATTTATTGAATGAAGTCTCTGTCTCCAGTACACATCCTTAGAAGCGTGATACAACTAGAAAGTCTTCCCTATCTTATTGTATGTTGTAACCTCAGATTCCATGTTGACTGTGTTCTCCTCTTTTTTTTTCTTATTCTTAGCACCATCCGGAGCATACAAAGAGCATGTTACTACTGGGTGATATCATGCTCAACTCACTTCATGATCCAGTCAGGTCTCAGCAAGTGAGTATGATCAGTTGCAGTTCAAGTGATGATAATGAAAATAATATACTGTACTTATAAAACACATATCACAGACCTGTTTATATGTGCTGATGAAGAGAAATGAAAAGATAAATGACAGTTACTGAGCAAGAGTGTTCAGTAAAGATCGAAAGTTACATAATATTATAACAAAGAGAACACAACTTTTTTTTTAACATGTTTCGAAGTGGCATCACTTCATCTTCAGCTTTATATTATTTGAATTTTAATTGTGTCGTTCTTTTGAAAGTTACATATTGGACTCAATATTTAGTGATAAAAAGCTAAAATTCAAGATGCACACTGTGCAAGAATTTTGTCATTTTTTCATCAGTCTGAATGTACAGTATTAACAGTAGGTCAGACAGCTTGATTTGATAATCTTGTATAATTATAATGAAATCATAATGTATGATACTCTATTTAATTGAACATATTACTTTAATTAATTGAACATATTACTTTAATTAATTGAACATATTACTTTAATTAATTGAACACTTTACTTTCTTTTGATCAGCTCTTCGAACGTATTGTGGAGCTCGAACCATCCAACGTGCAGGCTCGACACAACCTATGCGTAATCCTCGTACAGAAAGGACTGTTCAAGGAAGGCGAACGCTGTCTCATCGATGTCCTAGAGAGGGCACCGCATGCTCAGTTTGTCCGGACTAATCTGAATCTCGTGCGACAGAAGATGAAATCAATTGAAAGGAAGGACACACAGAGGTCGGACCCTGGAGTGACGTGATGCACGTAGATTTAAAGAAAGATCGAAAGGATTTATTTGTATTCAGATGTTACTGAAATTTTAGGATCCACGTAGAATATTTGCATGATACATTTTAGAGAGGAAAATTATCAGTGTGTGCCTATCTAATTTATGATGGGCACTATAAAAGGGAACCTGCATGACCCTCATAAACAGGTCTTACAGCTCACATTTTTTTGTAGAAAAAAACAATCAGGTGTTTTGTGTGGCCAATAAAACCAAGTACTTCGGACAGTTCTAGAAATTAGTAATTTATACTATTCAATGAAATTTTTTTTCGAAAAAATGATCAGTACTTCAAATTGCAGACCACAAGTTTGGAAAATTGTTGGTCCAGTTTTCAATAATTTTTACCCCTTTATTCATCTTGATTCTTTTTATGTCTTCATTCATTCATTCATTCATGCTGCAGTCTGACTGAGGCGAACGATTGCGATTTACCGGTATAGATTCGTAATGGTCGGGATGCAGAAAGTGATTTCAAACGAGCTGATTTATTCATAAGTTGCTTGACAAGCATAAATGTAACTGTGTACGAAATTAGGAGAAGATTGTTGCATGTATTCTGGGGTATTCTACATCGAACACGCCAATCAACCATGATTACTATGGTGTGCTAAGTGCTTTCACAAGGGGGAGCGTCAGCCCGGAATGGGTGTAACGATCTGTGGTATTGTCTGCGGTGTGTAAGTTCGCGTTCATTTTGTACATGAAGCATGTTGTGCTGGGGAGAGCGACTGCAGCATCATTTTTTATTTTGCGATAATTAAGCCATTTCTTGATTAATTTTATTCAAACAAACTATGAACTTGCTCTAATTTGCTACTGAAAAACTGCATTATGGTAATACTTTTACTGCAGCTCACAAAGTAGTTAAATATTTTATTTACAGTAAACTCTGCCTAAGTTGAACATTTGTTCTCACCACCATCAATAAAGAAAACCAAAGCATCACAGATTAATACGGTCATGTAGTATGGAGTTTTCAATGGGTGACTTCAAGTACGGTGTTGAACGCTGGGGTTGGTGTTGCAGCAAAACCAACACCGACACCATCGACACCAAACTTGAAATCTGTCGGTGTTTGGAGTAGACCTCGCAAGATTCTGACGTATTTCCGGTCGTTTCTGTATCACTTCTGTAAACTGACCAACGGTGTTTGACCTCGGTTTACGTACCGTTTGGCTCTCTCAACACCAACACCAACACCGAACATCGTACTTGAAGTCACCCAATGTGAATAATTCACGGGAGTTGTGATACCCACTTCTGGTCATGGACATTCATGCATTTTGTATGCATTCCACCTTGCCTGGTTTGAGATAGAAAAAGCATGTTTATTTTACACTTTATTTTTCTTCATATCAGTTATTATTACACCATGTTGTGCTTCTATGATGCAGTACTAAATACCTCTGATGATGTTTAACGCCCAAGTACAGTTTTGGTAAAAGCCAATATTTTTATCGCCAAATTTTGTCTTCAAATCTACATGAAATGAAATATAGTATCATAAACATATTGCACAAAAGATTGTGCGAAAAATGAACGAGTTTTGGAAAAGTTATAACCTAAAGTGTGGAAAATATTTTAGCGTCGTAGCCCCCGACGCTAATTCAATATTTTCTTTCTTGATAAAGGACAGCTTCTCATGCACAGAATTGGATGAAAATTTCAGAATTTATTCTTTATGTATTCCTTTTTAGCATGCTTTAATAAAATCTTGGAAATAATTTTGTATATGCCCAATAAAAGGCAAAATATTGTTATAACCAAGAGAGGGCGCTAAATACGATTTAACGGTCAAATTCAAATTTTCAAAAGAATTCGCTCGTAGAAAATTATGCTATGATCTTGAAATGTGTATACAAATTATATGTCATGGTATATATCCCCAAAATTCACATTTCTTTAATCTTTACCAAAACTATACATGGGCTTTAAAGAAGAAAAATCATACATTTTCTAAGATGATAGATACCGCATGTACATTAGCTTTTCAAAATATGGAAGTAAGCTTCCCAACCTCAACATATCGATATCGACAGTACCGTAAGTTATTATGATGGGGTCACATTAATTTGTATACTTTTTCTAAAGCATTTTTGGATCGTGGTACTTAGCAAAATATATCTTGTAAAATACAAAATTATTTTCTCAAATACTGGCATGAAATGAAACTAGATATTTTAGGCTTCAAATATTTCCAAAAATAACATTAATCCACGAAAGAATCACGGAGATGTCGCGATATCAAAATTCGATTGACGAAACGATCGCATCGCTCCATGCTGGAAAATGGCGAGAATTGTCAACAAAGTGTGTCATATTAATTCGTAGGCCCCGTTTTGAACACGATTTACCATAGAATTGCTTCCATCTAAGATGCAAAATTTACAGGAGCTTGACCACAAAATATCAAGGAATCGAATGGTATGTCTGCTTACTTACAAATTTGATGATTTCTGTCTGAAAATTGGAAGGATTCACTTCGGTGTCGCGAGAGCCGTGTTTTTCTGCAAATGCAAGCAAATCTGCCGATCTGTTGGCAATAGTCCTTTTGCTAAGAAAATTTCCAATTTAGGCAAATAAACAACGCTCTTTACGATGGTGATGTTAGATTTGCAATATTTCATTGATTTTGTAGAAATTCCTAAGATGTACGAATTAATATGATGCGCGAATTAATGTGACAGCACCATACTTGAAACCGCCTAATGTTGGTGGCAAGAATTGAGCATTTAGAATTGTAAAATGTGGAAGGCCGCTTTCAGCCAGTGTGCATGTATAGAGGTATAGTGGAAAACATCATATGGGAAAACAGATGGCCACTGTAAACAGGTGACCTGTATGGACAGGTCCTGCAGTTCATTATGTCTGGAAGAAAATAATAGAGGAGCAATTCCATGAAAGCTTTTGTTTTTCTAGAGATGAAAATAGGTTTTAAAATAAAACAGTACTTGATGCCCTAGAGGCAAAATTCGTACAATATTTGTATTTGTCTTGAATTTCATTCATCGTTGGTTGTGAATTTGTTGTCTGTTAACCCTTTCAGGACGATAGAGTACATTTTGTGTTTTGGTTCAATAAAACATTTGATGAAGTGCCCTAAGAGATATACCAGATGCATGAGCAGAAAAAAAAGACATTAAATCTGACAATTTTTACTCTATCACTATTTGCTGTTGTATATTTTTATAAAATGAAAATAATCACTGAAATTGTCATAAATCCTTAAATCAGCAACGCAGATTTTGAAAATTGAAAATCTCTTTTGATGGAGAAGATACAACATAGTAACATAACATTTAATTGGAATGTTCTAAAAACAGAATTTAAAATCTTAGTATTGCCAATTTAGGAAAGGAATAGTGATTGAATATGTTAAAAAAATAATTCCTGTCCTGAATTGGACAAAGAGCCGTACTGTTGTCTGCTACCGGTACATTTTGCTTGTTCATACTCCATATTATGAATGTGCCAGGGCCCGGATATGCAACATTCTAATGCAATTTTCTATTAAATGAAGGATTAAATACATGTACAATGTGCTTTGTGTCAACTAAATACTTAATGTATGAATGATCATGATGCAGAATTATAACCTTTGACATGAAATGTTTTTCAGTTGATAATGAATGCTTCATTTAGTAGAAGGCTAATTCAAAATGTTGGCCCTTTCCACACAAATTACTACATGTATACAGCATATCATGGGGTATGATCAATCTTGCGGATAATGTGTGTTTCTTGAAGAAATATTGTTTGAAGGTTTCACTCGTGGAAGAATGATAAGAATAATGCTTCACGGTAGGTCCTTTTCAGGACCACTCACATTTCCAAGAAAGATAACTCGTTGTACCGTGAAGCATTATTCTCATCTTTCTTGAAGAAATTTGTCTACTGTATATAAAGACAAAAATTAATATTTTACCTTAAGCCCCGGTCACATAGGACCACGGAAGCAACATGATTTACCCCGACTGTTAATTCACAGTTAAGTGCCTCAGAACAGCGAGTCGGGGTGCATCGTGTTGCTTCCGGGGTCTTATGTGACCGGGGATTTACAGATATTTTTGCAATTTAGGACCAATTTGACACATTGGCAAGATCGTATTTTCACGTTTTTTAAGAGTGTTTATACACACATGAATAAGCATCAGATGGGATATTTTCGCAAGACCAAGAACGTGAAATTCACGAAAATAAAACCACCATGTCTATATTCGGTGAAGAAAGGAGTGAACACTTGTGCGTAGAATCGAGCGTATCTTTATGAAACACAGCTATAGGAACAGTTCATAAAGAGATCCTCTGATAGAAGGCTGTATATTGTTTTGACCAACAAGAACCATTCTGACTAGCAAAAAACAGCTTGAATTTTCGATCCTACCAGAATTTTCGTCATAATCATAATGACAATGAAATACAGTCAAACCTGTCTACAAAGGCCACCCCAAGGGAAACAGAAAAAGTGGCCACTGTAGACAGATGGCCTCTATGGACAGGTTATGCATTTTCACCAGGAGGGAATCAACTTAAGTGGCCACTATAGACAGGCGGTCACTATAGACAGTGACCACTATAGACCGGTTTGACTGTACTTGTTCCAGCTTTGTAGTTCCTTTATTCTTCCCTCCTTGCTCTGTGATTGGCTGCCCCTCACATCCTGTTCTTTGTTTCTCTCCACCTTCTTGTTTAGATTTTTTCTATATATATCCTAATTTGTTCACTCCTTTCCTTGTCATTTTGCTTATGATTAAGATTCTGCTAGGATCGAAAGTCAAGCTCTTTTTTACTTGGTTTTACTACACAGCTCTCCATTATCGGATAAGCAGTTTCAGCAGTTCATGTTATTTAAGAACCATATTTTAGTCAAACAGATAACATTGCACACCAACCTTTTCACATTTCATTTTATTACAAATGCACCATTATACAGACATATTGGAATGCAAAATAGCTTTGAAAATCTCCCTATAACAGTATAGCTTTTCGAATATATATAACTGGGATGATCATGCCCATACGCGTATTTCTCTATTAGTGCGCTTTTAATACGCGTCCGGTATTACCACGCTGTCCGGTAATTGGATTGCCACTATATCTTGGAATGTCGACTTAATAAAATGATGGAACATCACAATTCTCCTGGCTAGAACTTAGTTTTATGCCATTTCTAATAAGTTTTATCCCATTTTTTTAAGTAATTTGGGATATTAATTTAATTGGGACACAAAAATTTGCCGAAATTAGTCATCTTTGCAGCTCTTGAATTGGAATTGAGAGCACAGAGCGAAAATAGCAAATGAAAGGAAAAAGATGAGGTGTACTTGGACATATGGGGTGTTGCTCAAAAGATGCAATTGATCGCAAGTTGCAATTGATCGAAACGCGCCAATCAAAATCATTGTTTCATGCGCGTCTTGTTAAATGTGCAAACCGTGCGCGAATAAAAATGCGCGTTGCAATTCGCAAAGTTGCAGTTGATTTGCACTTGATTTTGAGCAACACCCCCATAGACATGTAAATGGTCGACGTCCTTCATGGCGTTCCATAAATAAGAAAAAATCCAGCTCCCAGAATGATTCTAACTGCTAGATTTCTAACAGAAGTGTGAAAAAGCACTCACTCACTTGAATACCATAAGTATTAGAATGACAACAAGGTATGTTTCATAGCTTTCATTAATCAACTACTAAGAGAGTGTTGCCAGAAAGTTGTACAGTGGAACCTCGTTATTAAAGGGAAACCGACCCCTGGAATTATCGTGCATTCATGGATTGAGGAAAAATCAGATGAACAAACTATAAAAATTTGAGCGAAATCGGACAATCCGTTGATCCGTGCGATCGGCAACACCGACGGAATCTGTAACGTCAGGTCTGACAACTCCTCATTCACTTTGTACATACGAATATTGAAAAATGTAAAATTTGGAGTAAGGTTGCAACATGAATCTTCTCAAAAAACATGCAGAATCAATACAAAAAATGCTACACCCCAACCGAAAATTGGCATGTTGTTGAACTGTTTGAAAAAAGGGAGAAAATGTGAGGTTTTGTATGCAGAGTGAATGAGGAGTTGTCCGACATGACGTCACAGATTCCGTTGAATTTGCCGATCGCACGGATCACCATCAGTGGTAGAGATCGTCATATCTCTGTGACTTTGAAAATTCATAACTTTTGAACCGGTTGTTTGAATTTGCTCCAATTTTCAGAGTTTGTTCAACTGATTTTTCTTCATTCTATGAGAGCACGATAATTCCAGGGGTTGGTTCCCCTTTAAGAGGTCGGGTATAGCGAGATACCTGTTATAACAAGGTGATTTTATATGTTCCAGCTCTTTATAGTTCTTTGTTTTTTCCCCTGATATAGTGAGGAACCTGATACAACAAGGTAATTTTCATGGACCCACAAAGACCTTGTTATAAAGAGGTTTCACTGTAATTGATTGCAAATAGGTTGCATATACAGTACATGTATGTTGTCAGTTTGTTTCAAATCACAATTTGAATCATGCATTTTCATTTATACCGGTACGTGATCTTTGCTTAAAACAAGATGTACCTTATGATTTGCACGCGCCAATAAACATTTTATGGCAACATTTTCTAGCAACACCTCCATAACACAAGAAAAGTAATGGAAAGAATGGTTGAATGATAATTGTTGATTTGGCAAAGACATTGATACAAATCTAATCTAAATAAATATGCATAATCTAGTACAAATAAACACCACCTTCTAATCAGCGTGGCTTAGCAGCAAGGATAATCAATTTGCATTTTTGCCGCATGCAAAATATGCATAGGATATTTCAAAAAATAATATTGCAGCAATATGAAAAAAACAAAAACATAATTACCGTGTTATGGGGTAAATTTCTTATGAAAAAAAGGCAATTTGTACATGTACATGTTCATATACAAACATGATATATAATGCTAATAATATAATATAAATAACTAAATACTCTGTAAATAATATTCCATCTATACCGTAGATCTACAAAGCAGTAATGTAGTAAATATTGTGGATATTTCCTAATACCAATATACACACATTTTACAAAATTCTAATTGCACCATACAATACATAATAAACATATTTCAAAATCTTTCAAAAAGGATCATATACTTACTAAATTTATCATTGTAGCCCCCTGGGAACTGATTCAATAGAGCATTGAAAATGATGGGCCGATTTCAAGCCATTCAAACGTAGATTATGTACCAATTTTAATACATACAGCTAAAGATAATCTAATTAATCAATATGTATTTAACTCTTTCGCTACAAAATTTCAGTTTCCAAATTTCCCTATATATGTAAGGAATAAAATGCAGGAAATTAGGGGGAAATATCGAATACATAGGGAAAGCATTGTAAGTTTTTACTTTGTGTTCAGACGGAGAGCCGCTCTCATCGACTCGAAACAAGGTCAGAGGTCATGCAGATTAGCGTACGGTATATTATATGCAAGCTTCATTGGTGGATCCCCGAATATCCTTGTTTGTTTACAGTGACGTCAGTAGGCCGCTTGCTTTACAATATATAGTTACTTATCGCGCTGCTGTGAGCGGCGCACAGTAGCGAAAGAGTTAAATGTTTTATTCCTTTTCACATTGAAGCCAATCTTAATACCCTGACTTTCCTTCAATGAAAGAGGGTAAAAATTATTTCCTGTCTGTTCCTCTTGGGCTAGGAGCCAGAACAGATACAAATACATAAAAAACAGACACTTACAGTTATACCGGTACATACAAAAATTCTATTAAATTTCTAGATACAGTCAAACCTTGTTATAAAGAGCACTGATATAACAAGCTCTAATTTGTTATTACAAGGTAATTTTTCTGGTTACATCTCTTTATATTTGATTGTATATTGGTCCTGATGAAACAAGGTTTCAATATAAAGAGATAATTTCTCTGATCCCAATGACCTCGTTATAACAAGGTTAGACTGTACACAAAAACAAAATAAACTAAACATGTATACAAAAATGCTAAATTTCTAGATACAGTCAAACCTTGTTATAAAGAGCACTGATATAACAAGCTCTAATTTGTTATTACAAGGTAATTTTTCTGGTTACATCTCTTTATATTTGATTGTATATTGGTCCTGATGAAACAAGGTTTCAATATAAAGAGATAATTTCTCTGATCCCAATGACCTCGTTATAACAAGGTTAGACTGTACACAAAAACAAAATAAACTAAACATGTATACAAAAATGCTAAATTTCTAGATACAGTCAGACCTCGTTATAAAGAGCACGGATATAACGAGCCCTCATTATAACAAGGTAATTTCCCTGGTCCCATCGCTTTGTATTTTATTGTATTTCGGCCCTGATATAACAAGGTTTCAATATTAAGAGGTAATTTCTCTGGTCCCAACGATCTCGTTATAACGAGGTTTGACTGTATTATTGATATTGCAATGACTTAGTTTCAGCTTGAGTTGCATTGAACATACTAAATATTACAAATTACGACATTTATTCAAATATAAAATTTAGAGAACACATACAGTTTGAAATGGAAGACTTATTTATCATCAGCTGAGAAATGAGAGAGAACAAACAGCATTTCGTCAAAGCTTTCAGATTAAGTCTGGAATAAATAATCTGGGTCCCGGCCGTAAAATTCTTGTAGAGATTAAAAGTAAAAGCATCTCACAAACAGACCAAAAGTTTCCAGTTCGCATGAAACATCACTCTTGAGTTACATCCTTTGCAATTTTCATAACTTTCTTACTTATTGTCCGACTTTGTTCAAACTTTTTTGATCTGTTCGTCTGATTTTCTACGTTTGATCAATTCAAGATTTTACTGACCAGACTCAGTCTTTAAAGTCCAAATACAGTTTTGGTCACGATCAAGAAATGTGAATTCTACCGAATGCTTAACATGACACTATTTTGAGATAACAGCATATCTTTTTATGACCTGATTCTCCTTCAAAATTTGAACACTTCAAGATTTTACAGTTTTGGTATTGATCAAGAAATGTGAATTCTACCGAATACTTAACATGACACTATTTTGAGATAACAGTATATCTTTTTATGACCTGATTCTCCTTCAAAATTTGAATTTCTACTTCTGAACACTTCAAGATTTTACACTTTTTGTTTTGATCAAGAAATGTGAATTCTACCGAATGCTTAACATAACATATATATTTTAAGATAACAGCTAATCTTTTTATGACCTGATTCTCCTTCAAAATTTGAATTTGAGTGTTACATTTTATCTAGCACCATCTCGCTGTAATAATGATATTTTGTTTGTTATTGAGCATATAAAAGGTCATTTCCGAGATTTGACAAAAGAATCCTGTTGTCCTTTATCAAAAAAATATTGGTTTAGTATGGGGATACATGTATACCCCAGACTGATATTATGGTGCATATTTTAGGTTGTACACAGTAGCTTTACCAAAACTCATTCATTTTTCACACAATCTTTTGTGCAATATGTTCATGATACTAAATTTCAATTTATCCAGATTTGAAGGCAAAATTTGTGGACAAAAATATTGGCATTTATCAAAACTTGACTTGAACTTTAAGTTCCCTAGTAATGCCACTTCTAACCTGATATACACATAGATATCGTACAGAGTTGACAAATACCGGTACTTGTATTGCATAAATATAATTTTACAAAAAAGCATTAGTTACAAAACAATAAATTTACGGTGGAAGTAACGGAAGCAATATATACACACATATGAAAGTAGCTGTACCTCATCATATAGCCTGCTTGGAACATTGATAAGAATTTAGTTACCATAAATATTATTATAATAATTCAATATTTCATTAAGTAGAAAAAAACTCTAAAGGTATCCGTATTAAAGTAGAAGACACAACTAGTTTCTAAGTACAATGTAGCTGTACCTCATTATATAGCCTGCTTGGAAGATTGATAAGAATTCAGTTACCATAAATATTATTATAATAACTAAATATTTCATTAAGTAGAAAAAACTCTCAAGGTATCCATAAGTAGCAGGCACAAGAAGTTTCAAGGCACATTAAATTTCAATTGAATTCATATCAAGTCATTATTATCTTCACAGACCTCGTACAGTGGAAACTCGTTATAAAGAGATCTGGAGGGTGTTTCATCAAGATTTGTCGCAGAGACAATTAGTCAGCGCTGACAAGTTCCTTGATTGTGATTGGATGAAAAGCACTATCGCTGACAGCTGCTATGGGAACTGTCGGAAAATGACTCCTTGTCGCTGCGACAAATCTTGATGAAACGCCCTCCTGATATAACAAAATACCTGATATAAAGAGATAAAAAATCTGGTCCCAGCTCTTCATAACTTATTGTATGTTAACTCTGCTATATAGAGATTACTGCTATAACAAGATATTTTTGATGGTCCCAAGCACCTCGTTATACTGAGTACTGGGAATAAATGGGGGCAAAGACCTGCCCAAAATGCTTCATCACATTCAAAATGGAATTAAATGTAATGTGGAATGGAAACTTCTTCAGAAATATAGAGTGAAAGACAATACACTTATCAAGGCACATGGAAATTGGACAAAATAAACATGTCCCATTCAAGATTTCATTATGGCCTTTCAACCAAAAAAAAAAAAAGAATGTAGATTCACTGCTATCTAGCATAACAGGTACATTACCTGGTGCTACTTAATATATTGCGTGAAAAGTTCTGCCATAAAAAACTCTTGCAAAAACTGCCAAAGGCTTTTACTCAGGGAAAAACGATATGGTAAAGTTTCGCTAAGAGTTTTTATCCAATGGACTCCTGCACTACATGTCTCTATTGAATAATAGGGAAGTGAATTTATTCCGTGCTTGTCATGTGACACATGTCTTATCTATTAAGAAAAATTACACCATAGGAACACCCAGGCATACTTGAAGGCTCTCGTCGCGCAGAAGGCCGTTGAATGGCAAGCAGACTAGAAGTTTTGGCTTCGCAAACCTGCAACATGCACTGTATTGTCTGCCAACTCGTCTGAGACATGGGACGAGATTCTCCATACTCACCTAGCTCCGTTGTGGGTTGTTAAAACACAGGAAGTTGAGTGATAATCAGACTCTATGACCTTTAACCTCTGCAAATCTCTCTCGCGATTTCATAACTGACCGATGCATGACGTCATTTAAAAAACAAATCATGTCAAAATCTTTGTTGGAGCTAGACCCTCAGTATTGACTAAGCTCGGTTGTAGATTCTCCTGTGCGGAAGTCAAGTGACAAGTTGACTACTAACCTTTGACCTTGGCAAATTTCTCTTATTATCTCTGAACTGACTGATGCATGAAGTCATTTCAAAAGAAATCAAGTCCAAATTTTCGTTGGAGCGAGACCCTCCGTGTTAACTAAGCTCGGCTGAAGATTTTCCCCGCATAGGAAGTTAAGTGGTATGTTGACTAGATGACCTTTGACCTCCGCAAGGCTCTCCTCTGCTTCATGTGGGTCGGTGGTCGCGAGGGCAGGTTCTCTCTTGTACTGCTGTAGTTCCAGATAGGTTGTGGCTCTGTCGGTTGGGAGACACTTGAAGACCTGGTATGAATGGCATGACATGAAACGAAACAATGCAAATTTAATTTCATTTTTGTCATCTCATTCATTTCCATCAAATCCTTGTGAAAAGCATTTATAAAATGGACATGTACATAACAATATGAAACAACAATGTAATTGAAGACAATGGGGAAGGCTAAAAAGATTTGTAAACAGTTACTACCCTAAAAGATATACAATATTACACACTTGTATAATCAGATATAAAAATTCTTGGAGTGGTCCTGAAAAGGACCTACCCACTCTTGATGTTTCAATGAGCATGTCCTCGTTGTTTTCAAGAGAATGTAAAATGTAAATCAACTAAGAATAAATCATGGCAGTGTATAGTAAATAACTACTTTAACAAAGATTGATTATCCGTGACAAACTCACCGCATGCATCACGACTGGCTTACAACCCGATATTGGGGAAATATGTTGGTAATATTCAAAAAGGGCATTTTCACAAATTAAATTCTTCCTAATGCTTGTTTTGAAAACTCAAATGTGAATACTAAACATATGACTACTACATGTATGCAATATTCAGCTTTATACCGGAAATAAAATAGGAGGGAATCATTTTCTCGACTGCTCCGACTTCACGAACTTCCTTATGACTTGGAAGCTGATTAGTTGTTCCTTCTGATAAGAAAGCTCTCATTATTATAATCACTCTAAGTGACCAGAAACTTCATAAAAGGAACTCTATGTCCCGTATTCTAATAGCAGGTTTAACTTAAACTAGAGTTTAAATCTGTGGTTTAAGTATGGATGGCCCAAAGTGCCAAAACTTTATTTAAACTGAATAATTCTTATGTTAACTGCTCTTTTTTCCCATGCTATAATAATGTAGAAAACTTTTGAAGTTTTTATTCCGAGACAGTTTTAAATATTATGAGTGACAAATGTGATGGTAAATATGTTATAGATTCAAGCCTCTTTTGGCTTCCCATACTTAAACCACATATTTAGACCAGGGTTCACTTAAACCTCGCTATCGGAATACGGGCCAATGTGTTTCAATACTTCTAAAATCGGCTAGTAAGCGAGTCATTAAGTGAATTTTAGTCTCACCTCTTCATAAATGGCGGTGTTCCTGAAGGCGATCTGTTTCCATGTGTCTTCGTAGAATGCGTATGATACAGGGTCTGAGACATCNGGGCTCCTTAAATTGGCAAACGTACAGACACAAAATGGCTGCCAACATGGAGAACTCTCCATTCACTTTGTACACAAAATTTCACATTTTCCTCTTCTTCCTCTTTTTTCGGTTAATTATATATTAGCTACATCAATCCTGCAAGCATTCCAGAAAGAACGGTGCCGATTCCTCATTTGAAATATGATATTGACCCATTTTCAATAAATTTATACACAAAGTGCATGAGGACTTCTCCATGTATGACATCACAGATTATGCTAATTGGCTATACGTTGCCAATTGAAGGATGCCCAGCACAGGTGGAAATGATAACTTTGAAAATTCATAACTTTTGAACGGATTATCCGATATTGCTCAAATTTTCACAGTTTGTTCATCTGATTTTTCTTCATTTACTAACTGTACATTATTGTCTAGGTGTAATTCCCCTTTTCATTTTTGTCATCTCATTCGTTTCCATCAAATTCTTGTAAAAAGCATTTTATAAATTAATGTACATGTACATAACAATATGAAACAAAAATGTCATTGGAGACAATGGGGAAGGCTAAAAAGATTTGTAAACAGTTACTACCCTAAAAGATATACAATATTACACACTTGTATAATCAGATATAAAATATAAATACATACATCAAAGCGCATAAAAAGTTCAATGAAATATAATTGCTTGAAGGTTTTACTCGTCTCGTGGATGAATGATGAGAAGAAGGCTTCAGGGTACAACGAGTTATCTTTCTTGGAGTGGTCCTGAAAAGGACCTACCCACTCTCGATGTTTCGATGAGCATGTTCTCATCGTTTTCAAGAGAATGTAAAATGTAAATTAACTAAGAATAAATAGCAGTGTATAGTAAAGAACTTGAACTTAAACAAAGATTGATTATCCGTGAGAAACTCATCGCATGCATCACGACTGGCTTATAACCTGATATTGTGAAATATATCTTATTAATATTCAATATGGGCATTTTCACAATTTAAATTCTTCCTAATGCTTGTTTTGAAAACTCAAATGTGAATACTAAACATATGACTAAAATGCGTTAATCAGCTTTATACAGGAAATAATAAAGGGGGAAATCATTTTCTCGACTGCTGCGACTTTGCGGACTGCGTCATGACTTGGAGCCGATTTGTTGTTCCTTCCGATAAGAAAGCTCTCATTTATTATAATCACTTTAAGTGACCAGAAACTTTATCAAAGGAACTCTATGTGTTTCAATACTTCTAAAATCGGCTAGCAAGCAAGTCATAAAGTGAATTTCAGTCTCACCTCTTCATAAATGGCGGTGTTCCTGAAGGCGATCTGTTTCCATGTGTCTTCGTAGAATGCGTATGATACAGGGTCTGAGACATCAACTTCACCATGGCCTTTCAAGACACCCAAATGCTCTCTGGGAGGCAAATAAAATTGGGAAAAAAAAATGTTTTCTGTAAATAACATGATACATTCTTCGATGTGTCTTCGAAGAATACGTCTGATCTGAGACATCAACTTCACCATGGCCTTTCAAGACACCCAAATGCTCTCTGGGAAGCAAATAAAATTGAACCATGATATTAAACATTTTCTCTATGATCTATAAATAATGTGATACAAAAAAAATGTATGACTTTGTCAAACAACAACCCACAATGGCCTTACACAATTCTCCCGCAGTGTGATTCAGTAGAAAATAGTTTTTTTTGTATTATTATAAACCACAATACCATTACAACATACAATTAAATTTTGTCCGAAAAGAACCTTATATTTTTTATTTCAATATGGACATTTGTGGCATGATACTGAAGTTTTGTTAATCTAAATTGAAAATTTGTTATGATCTAAAAACAAAAGAAAAATAACACTTTCAGAAAACATCACCAGAACATCTTTCAGTTTCAAGAGACCAATTTACGAGAGCTTTCGTAACAAAATTCTGTTGAAAAATAACCCTATAATACATTCTGGAACTCATGTTCCTTTTTCTACGGTTTAGTGGGCTAATCACCCTTTATCCCCTGTACTTTCTTGCACTGTCCTCACCTGAATAGCAGCTGCCGAAACCTGAGAGCAAATTTGCCGGCCATGTATGGCTCCCCATCCATCACACTTTCCATACTTGCCAACCGTTCCGATTTTCCCAGGTCAGTGCATACTTTTTAAGGGGTATTAGCTAGTACATTTAACAAACATTTAATTAGTATGCACATCAGGACAGAGTACTAAGAGAGAAATTTTTCAAGCAGCTGAATAAAATCTTTCCATAAAAGATGCTAACAAAAGGCAAATTAATTGTTTTGTTGCATGCCATTGACTGACTCGGGTCTTCGCAAACATTTACCGGGTAACTAAACCATCTGGTGAAGCTGCTTTAACAAATTGTGCTTCATTCTTACCGTCACATTCATTTTCTTTCTTCGTCCCGATACTGTCCGCATGAGCAGGGAGAAACTCTGGATGAGACGTCTTCTCACAATTCAACCTCACGGCCTCAACATCCAAGAGGGCAATGACTAACTTTGGTTTTTGCTTACTAATTT
>BQKZ01004724.1:25279-36798 GCA_036244855.1 Temnopleurus reevesii | reverse complement strand
AATTGCATCATGTCATATTTATCACAATATTGCTGATAGAGGGCGCCAGATAGCTTTTAAAAAGTTCATGTTATTCCTTTAATTTTTCACTTTTTAAGCTCCAATCTTCATCAATATGATTTTCAGGGCTTTCTGGAAGTGTCTGGGGTACTTTTATTTGCATTAATTTGGAAAAAAGTATTTTAAAATATTTTATTAGATATTTATGAAAAAAGTGACTAAAAAGAAAGAAAAACAAAGGAAATTGTCGGAAAGCGTTTGTTCTGTTCAAGATGCACAATATAGACCAAAAGCAAACTAAAAATCATAAATTGTGACCATTTCCATGTCTTTTTGGGCAGATTTGAAGCTGAAAAAATGAAATCATTCGAAAAACGGACAAACATGCTGTTTGTTTTGTGGTTCCCATGGCAACATGAAATACAGGATAATAATAAAAATGGTATCATAATGTCTGCAATCAAATTTCGGAAAAAGTCACCAAATTTGAGCGTAATCGGACCAAAAATGTAGGAGTGGTTTATGATTATGTGGTAGGGGGGCACATTGTCCCCCCCCCCCCCCTCGGGCTTTTTAGGGTTAAACACCACCCTGTTCTCTTATCACCTAACATTGATAGTGAGATTCTCTCAATAACATGTTTTTGTTTTTGTTTTCCGCACAGGATTGCCAAGCTTTCTGGGATAGGACAGATTGAGGTTGGTAAGAGAGCAGATCTACTTCTCTTTGATCTTGATCTCAATCTACAGAAGACCTTCATTGCAGGCCGTATAAAATACAGTGCTACATGAGACAGGTGGGTTAGGGGACACATTGTCAATTTGCATTCTAATGTATGTAGTTGTAGATTGAGAAGTCACAGCATAAATTTTCTTGCAGTAAACATAATTAAATTCTACTTCATGAATTACAACAAATTCTTAATCACAAAGGAACAGCAGGCTGTACATATTTTGATGTATTATTTTTCTAATCAAACTTTTAAATTCTTTCATATTGGTTGCCAAATAATTATTATAAGAATAAAGGACATCAAAATTTGACAAAATATGTAACTCCTCTTTCAACTCTTCACAGTGGCTGTAGCACTTTAAAGGACGGAACTTCCCTGTCATCAAGCAAACATGACTGACATCTGTTCAACATTTCTGTGCAGAATAGATGGTAATGGAATGTATTCAGGTACATTATGCTTGAGCCATAGAAATGGCAGAAAGGTGAAGTTCTTAAATGTATCCAATTTATTTGTCTTTATATCTTTCAGTGATTTTCTAGTAATATTAATTGCCCAAAGTTAAGAATAACAATTTACAGTAATAATAAATGTTTTTTTATATAATGATTATCTCTCGTTGAATGAAAATCCCTAAGTGCTTAGAAAGAATGATGAATGTCGACAAACAAATACTTACATTTTGGCCCTATGCATGGATAAATTAATTAAGTTATGAATAATATGGAAAATGAAAATTCCTCGGGCCTGTAACATAAAAGAGATACATAATCGTATCTCTATGATACACGTTTTGCCATAGACTAACGATTAGTATTTATAGTAATTTTAATGGTATCTTTTATCGTACAGGCCCCTGGTGTGGTAACATCAAAGAGGTTTGTTGTAAAATTTTAAAATATTCTAAGTTCCAAACTTATCCCAAGATGCTACCAATCACATATTAAACACAACATCACTGTAAAAAAAGATAGGTCTTAAACAGAATCTGAAAAAAAAATCTTTTTAATTTGCCTGTTTTACAATGTCAGGTAAATTATTTAAGGGTTCAGCTGAAACATTTTTGAAATTGCGAGATCCATAATAATTGGTTCGTGTGTTTGGCCTGACCAAAAGAGATTTTTATTTGACCTTGGTCTTCTTGCACGAGTGTATCTTATGGCCATTACTGGTAACCAACCAAATTTCGCTTTTTATATATAAAAACATGTGCTTGTGTTATTTGTATTTTATTTAATTTTAATTAAACTCAAGTGTATTGAAACTCTATTCCAAATGATTTTTTTTGCATTTACAACTCAAAGAATGGCCGTGCAATGAATTTAACAAAATTTGTTTGTCAATTGAGGATTTTATTGAAATCAATGATGTTCATTTAAAAAAGATCACATTTTCCAAAAATATGAATAGTAAAGGAAGTATAAGCAAAAGTATGACTCTTTCAGGCATTCAAAATAATTATGGAAAACCTGGTAACCTTCTTCAATACTTTTTTTCATTACTTTCAGTATTTATAAAAATAAACATAATAATAAAAAAAACAGTTTTCCCAAAGCATTTACTTGAGGACTTATCAGTACACTTGTCAGAACATTTAATTGTGGTTAAATGTATTTTGATACTTGTTTATACTTTATAACAAAATACTTTCTTCATCCAGGGAAACAAACATGTAAAAAAAAGTTGGAGACTTTGATTTTTAGTGTTTACTTCTCTCTTATTCTACAGAGGAATAATTTATTTTGAACTGAAACAATTGTAACATTGATCCATTGATTAATTTCCTACAACTGTCTCATTGTGTAAACTATGGATTTGGAAGGAATACTTTTATGCATAAGCGAGTAAATTGCAAGATAGATGAATGACATAATGAATAATAATGAACTTGATATTATGTAAAGCTGTTTATTACCCCAATTCATTCAATCGTTAACAATTATCAACTGCATCCATTGTTTCATTCCCCAATCCTCATCACCGACAATAGAGGATATTCAAACAAATCTCATGATGGGTTTGTGATTACTTCTGCTGGGTGACGAAAGATAGAATTGTGGGCCGTTGGGGACAATCTTGAATAAATTCTATATTAGAATTTATTCAAGATTGTCCCCAACGGCCCACAATTTTCAAATCTCTCAAATGTCACGATCTCATCTATATCGTTATGTACAGGATGGGGAAGAGACCCTCTGGTGTAGGAAGCTAATACACGTGCTATGTACATCTATCCCTTCAGATAATTACTAATTATTCTTCCTTCAATCCCATTGAATGGACTTGGTGCCATATTAAAGAAACATCCTGGTTGTGATTCATAAAGCTGCATGTAGCACTACGCCTGACTCTACGAACGACTGCTGACCCTTTCTCGCACTCACGATGTCCCCCTGAATCGTATCAAAGAAAAGGTCACCAGTCATGCATAAACTCGTGAGTAGATCTACCCTCAGCATTATGAAACACTGCCCTGGGGATATTTGAAATGAAGTGTAAAATAAATGTGTTTTCTTCGATCTAAAACTTGTCAAAAAGCACCAAAAACACACATACATGTATGCACCATTTTCCCTTACTCTTATGCATTGTTCATGGTGAAAAATGCATAGCGTCATTTGTTGTTCTCAATTTTAATTTACCGTCGGTGGCAAGAATTCTTCCATGCAAAACTACAGTTTTACGCTCAGGATGCCGTTAATAATTGTCCAGATTTGACCATTCCTTCAGGCTCCATGACCTTTAAAGTTGAGGGGAATATAATGTTGATAATGTTCTCACATTCCATATGCCATGACACAAAATGAATTGAAACTGCCACAAAGATGAAGACACGTCATCAGTTTCAAACATGAAGCATTTTGTATTTATTTCAGATAAAGAGTACAATATAGATCAATGCAAGAAATGAGTAAATTTGAAGCGAATCATAATGCTGTACTTTAACTTCAATAAATCACTATAGTAAATAGGCTATACACAATATGAATTGTCGATTCCGTGCAAGAATTTCGTTATAGCGCATGGTCGTGCACTATAACGTGTATGCCTATTTCACAATAGACATAATACAAGTGCGTGCGCCTATTTTCATTTTCGACGTAGGACGTTTGTAAAGTAATGCAATCTAATTTGATTTGTAATCTAAAATGTCAGATTTACTATACGAATTGCCTATTTACTATAATATCTAATGCATGTTCTACTGATGCACCATTACTGGACTATACCAAGTCCCAATAATCCATTATGTAGTCTAAACTTGCACTCGGGATAATTTAGTTATTTGTTGTGCACATAATCCAGTATGGCGCATGATAGACCAAGCATTATTTATATAAAACACGGTATAATCTATTTACGAAAAATTAAGTCAAACTCTAATTTAATTCCTCTTTGTCATACTCCTTCAAATCGGAACCGGCTTGTTATTGTTGTGTCCACACATTTCAATATACGGCGTATGGCTCTATTGTCCATGACCGACTTAATTTTGTGGAAATAGTTTGTATTGTGTTATAATAGTTTACTGATGGGATGATTATATTTTGTCAGACCTTTCTGTGATGTTTGATTGTTTATAAATGTACAAAATATTAAAGCATTCTTTCACAGTTCTCACAGTCAATATTTTTTTGTCTGGCAATCATTGTTTTTCCTGAATACATGAGGGCCAGGACTAGCTGTAATAGAGGCTACCTTTAACATTAGAGCTCTGATGAGGCGGTATAGACCGGTAATGGAGGGACACTATCTGGTGTATTTTGTCCCATTATTCCTGTTCCATCAAAGACTTAGGAATAATATCATTGATATTGTATAAACTCCATAGAGGCTATCGTAGATGATAAAATTATAGAGGAATATATTGAGGCGATTAATTTGCGGCCAAAGTAAAAGCTGGATAACACAAGCTATTATTAAGGAGAGAAAAATAATGAATTTGTATCTTCTGCAATTGCCCCAGTGTATTCATATAAAGTTTGTGAAATAAGAAGAAAGTGATATACTTGTACAATACATTGAATATTTAATGAATGATATTCCAAGTAACTCTAGTGTACATGAAATGAAATTTAAAAGCTTTTTTTTTTTAAATGGGGAACACACTACATTTGATGCATCATAATTCACTCTTCTCAAATAGTTCTAATATATATACATTCTTGAATCTAGCTTCTGAACAATGTTTATAAAAAATAGCAAACAAAATTCAATGTATAAATATGATTTTAAAAAGACAATATACTTATATGTACAGTGCAACCTCGTTATAAGGAGATGGATATACCGAGATACCTGTTATAACAAGTTTATTTTATTGGTCCCACCTCTTTATGGTTCTTTGGGTTTTTTTATCCTGATATACTGGGGAACCTGAAATACCAAGGTAGTATTCATCGTCCCAAGGACCTCGTTATAAAGAGGTTTCACTGTAATACGAAATACATATTTTGTATTATAATATGCCTTTACGTCAGAAAAAAAACCTTGATAACTAGTATTGATTCTGGTAAGTGAATATCACCTCACTATGGGAAATTCATACAAAAAATAAACAAAAAAGAATTGAAATGTCATTCATATGAAGATGTCAGACAAACTATACATATAATGTTACATATGATAATAATAATGATATTATACATGGGTATAAAGCACATATTAAACTAAATGAGATATAGAGAGTTTACAGTGTATGAATTAGAGCTTGATATATCTATATTAATAATAGTGTTTCTTATTTACCCAGGATATGCTCATTCTCAAATATCTCAGGAGCATTCCAGCAGGTTGCTTCAATTAAGATATTCGCTGTTAAATTGATCAGAATGGTCACATTCAACCATTCCCAATTCACACCTGGGTAGAGTGCAGCACAGTGTAGGTGCATTTATTGCTGAGGGAACTTAGTAGATTGAATTAGGATTCGAACCTAAGACCATCTGGCTGAAAAGCGAGTCAGCCTGAATTCAGAACAACTACAATCATATGATGAATAAAACACTCATGAATCAAACTAATTCCTATCACACCTGGGTAGAGTGCAGCACATTGTAGATGCATTTCTTGTTGAAGGAAATTGGTACAGTGGGTTGGGATTCGAACCTACGACCATCTGGCTGAAAAGCCAATCAGCCTGAATTCGGGTGATCGACTATAGTTGTAAGCTTTTCGCCGCTAGAGAGCGGGGATCAAATGCTTAATTTTGATTGGTCTACCCCTGACCTGACCTGGCGGGTATCGATTTCCGGTTGTGACGGGTACTTCCGGTATAAATTACATGCGCCACGTTCACTGCTTTCGCAGTTATACAATACACGGACAACTTCAATCTGAAACCAAATTTCATTATCATCTGTAATATTCCTTTGCTTTGGTGATTACATCAAACCACAGAACTCGGATGCATCAAACAGTGAACGTGGCGCATGTAATTTATACCGGAAGTACCCGTCACAACCGGAAATCGATACCCGCCAGGTCAGGTCAGGGGTGGACCAATCAAAATTAAGCATTTGATCCACGCTCTCTAGCGGCGAAAAGCTTACAACTATAGTCGATCCCCCGAATTCAGAACAACTACAATCATATGATGAATAAAACACCCATGAATCAAACTAATTCCTATCACACCCTGGTAGAGTGCAGCACAGTGTAGATGCATTTCTTGCTGAAAAGCGAGTTAGCCTGAATTCAGAACAACTTCACTTCTTTGATGAATATAACACCCATTAATCAAACTAATTCCTATTAGGACAGCGTTTCCGCAAGATTTAAAAAAAAACAAATAGATTACGACTTTGAGAACGTCTGGTATCTGTTTTTGTGCGTAATTATTTATAATATTATGCATATTCAGCGCAAAAACTGATATCAGTCTTTCTTAAAGTCGTTCTTGAAGTCTTTATCATCTTTATTAAACACCGCATAGATGTACTAATACTTAGTATATCACACAGAATATGATATCACAGAACCATAAAGTCTTCGGAGGCTATAAATTTGCTTCCATAAATGTCCCAAAATTGTACAATATACATCCATTTTCTAGCGTACAATACGAAAAAAGTAAACTGCAAACTCCCTCTTATTTACCCTAAAAGTGATCAGTTTCTTTTCTACTAAAGGAATATGTGGTTTAATTGTTGTTGTTTTGTGTAGCCAAAGAATTTGATGGAGCTTGACTATTTAGCCTTTTACTGGTGTAATGGTTCTATCATTGGGAGAAACCTTAAAAGAATAATAGTTTGAGATATGACATTCTCTTTGTTTTCAATACACTGATCATTTCCAGTTTACTTCTTAGCAATATGAATAAAGTTCAATGGCTTTGTTTAACACAAGTGCTGCCTTTTGTATTTGAGCTATGATCCCTTTAGTTGGATTTGAATAATTCAGAAATTAAAGTCCGTGATTTTAATCTGGGCATTACAATTATGAGGCATTGAACATCTTTTCAATATATTCATGAACAAAATCTGACCATGTGCTGTACCAAGTCCTTATAACCAGATAACGGCACGCCATTGAGATTCATGTGCTCCCAAAGTTAACTGCTACTGGACATAATGTGCAAGATTAATTGTACTAAGTGTGATAGCATCGTCATTATTTTCATACACACTGCTATCATTTGTTCAACAATTTCTCATTCTATTATAACATTTATGCTATAAAATGTTTAATGTCATGTTCTTCACTGTTATTTGTACATGTTCAAAAGAACGAGATGATGCAAAATTTGTCTAATCTGGAACAGAATTTTGATAACTTTATTTTTCCAGCTGAAAATTATCGTGATAAACTAAAGAGAATTTGAAAATCGAAAAGCATGATACATGTACTTGTGAATTGTGACAATATGCGCATGCACGTCCATCCAGGATTTGACCCGGGGCTAAACCAATTTGAAATTGTTAAACCCCTGCCGCTTTGAGGAGCTGACAAGCAAAACAAAACAAAAAAAAAAGGAAAAGAAAAAGGTATCATGTGAAATTTAGCACAACCAGGAAGTTGATAGGGCTGACAAGCAGAAAAAAAAATAAATAAATAAATAAAAACAAAAAAGGTCATCAGCTAAAACTTGGCGCTATCTGTGCCGCGCATGCGCTTTGATGATGATGATGATCATCATCGCTACCAAATATCTACATTATCAGCATCATTGTAGTGATATAAAAAAATTGAAAATCAAGATGATAGTGAAGATGATGATGATGATGATGAGATTCTTATCGCTACCATTATCGATATCAGCTAACATCATTGTTGTAGTGGTAATATGGAAATGATCACGATGTTTGTTATGATTATTAACATAATAGTGATTATGATGATAATGGTGATTATGATGATGGCAATGATGATAATGATAGCGATATTGATGATCATATTGTGGTGATGATGATGTTCATGATAATGGTGATGATAATAATGTTGCTAAATTTGATAAAGATGATGATGATGATAATGCTGATAACGAGGATGATGATCTGTTGATGCTGATTTTCTGTGTGTGGATCGAGAGCGCAATAGTTGTGCTGATATAGAGGAGAGTTAATTAACCACTATTGTGTTTATAAGATGAATATGTAGAGTCTATCGGTAGTGCAGAAAGCAATCTCTCCTGATTTGAACTCTCTCATGTAGTACCAATTTCTCCTGATGGGCTTCTCAATCTTGTAATCAGAGATGAGATTCTTGACATGCTTCAGCTCGCTAGTGTACTCATCAATACTGACCAACCCATCACCATGCTGCACCCAGGCAATCAAGATTGCATTGTGAGAGGTTAGGCATGGGTATGGAGAAATGTTGGGCTTTGTGACCTTGTTTTTTACCACACCCTCATGATCAATGGTAATTACTGTATAAGAACCCGTAATGATCAATCTATCATTGTGGAGTATGATTTGCTCTGGTGTGTACCCATCACAGGGTATCTCCCTAATTGCCTTGCCACCTGCACATGAGAACACATGGATCTTCTTGGCTTTCCAGTAGCCGACATAGATCTGATCATTGCTATCTACAGTGAGGGAGCAGTACCCGCCTTCATCCTTACTCAAAGTATCGAACTCTATTTCTAGTTTTACAAACTCTGGTGTGTAAATGTGAAGTTTGTTCTGAGCTTTGAGTACAGCACAGCGACCATCGGAGAGGAATCCTATTCTACGGATCGCAACATCCTTGAGTTGTGTCTGCTGCAGCTGGCCATCAGAAGAGAAGATCTCGATCCCTCCTGGGTTACACCCCACTGCTAGCCTACCGTCTGGTTTAGGAGCAACGGCATTCATGGAATCCTTTGTCTGCAATGCAACATCCTGCACACCTTTATTGACAATCTTGCCCAGACTGAAATCGGTGTATCTCGCACTTCTCAGAAAGCGGACATCATTCCCTTCCTTGCTGGACATCTTGACCTGCTCATAGTCTGGATCCTTCTTTGTTAAAGCATCTTCTAGATCTTTACATAACGTATCATGTACAGCAAGAGCATCAACCTCTATCGGTATCTTTGTGCCACTAGCCAGGAGTTCAGCCATGGTTGTCACTTGCGTGATCTGCTGTTGAGATCGTTCCTTCATATTGTCTAGTTCACCATCTGCTTTGTTGGTCTTAGATTGGACTTCATTGACGAAGCAGTCTTTGCTCTCTTTCATCAATCGAACCCATTCCTCGTAGGCTGTATTGATGTCTTCCAGACACTTGTCATTCACGATTCGGATGCTAGCTTTTTGTTCCTCTATGAAGTCGATGTAGCTCTGATACATTTTATTTTTTAGTTTCACCTTTTCTTTCAGCCCCTCCACTTTTTTGTTGTGGTTCTCTTCGTAAACGGATGATGGGATGGTTTGATGACCTTTATCTTTATGTTCCCTGAAACTGCACTTGAAGCAGACAAAGATCCTGCAGTGAGAACATAAACAATCCTCGTCTTCCTTTGGATGTTTCTTGCACTTCCTGTATCTCCTCACCAACACCTTTCCTGATGTGACGTCACTCATGGTTGATACGTCATGATCGCTGAAATCTTCCCACTCTGAGTGCTTCTTTTGACAAGTAACACAAAAAAACTTGCCACAATCTTGGCAGTAGACCACAGCTTGCGGCTTCTCATCGGATTTGCAGTTGGTGCAACATTGGTGCTGGGTTTTTACCTCATCGACAAGAGCTTGTAGTGCTAAATTGGTCTGTAACTGACCCACAGCTTGGCCAGGGACTTGAGTTTCTCCTCTGCAAACAGGGCAGAGAAGCTTCTGATCATCATCATGGCATTTGATGAGACGCTCAAGACAGTCGTTGCAGAAGGTGTGAGAACACGACAGGATTTTAGGATTGGTGAACATTTGCAGACATATAGAACACTCCAAGCTTTGTGAACTGACATTCTTGAACTCTCCTTCCATCTTCCGATTCTATAGGAAAATAAGGTGCAATGAAAGATAGAATAGCCATACTGATTATGCCAAGTAAAATTCTGGTAAAACCAAATATATTTGCCCCCAAGTTTTTTTTTTCTTCAAATCTAAAAACAATAAAAATGAAGTATCATGAACATATTGCACAAAAGATTGGGTGAAAATGGTGGGTTTGGTAAAGATATAACCTAAAATGTGTAAAATATCTCAGTCTCGGCATTGACCTACCAAATGGTCTCGGTACGAGACTGAATTAATATTCTCTTTCTTAAATGTCCAAAATTCGATGAAAATTTTAGAATTTAATTTTTGTGTAGGCCTTTTTATGCCTCCGCCACCGTAAGGTGGTGCCGGAGGCATTATGTTTTCGGGTTGTCCGTCCGTTCGTGCGTCTGTCCGGACCTTGTTACCGTGATAAGTTCAGAACCGCTACACGGATTTTGACCAAACTTGGCTCAAGTATGTTTAAGCATTTGAGGATGAACTGCTTATATTTTGGGCTCAATGGGTTAAAGATCAAAGGTCAGAAGGCCTCAAAATTTGTTTTAAAAAATCACCCAAAATAGCTTGTTACCGCAATAAGTTGCTGTACATATTTTTACCAAACTTGGCTCAAGTATGTATAAGCATGTGAGGATGAACTGATTAGATTTTGGGTTCAGTGGGTCAAAGGCCAAAGGTCACAGGGCAAAAAAACAATAAACAGATAAAGCTGATCTCTATCACTTCCTTGTTTGTGATCAAGTGTAGTTTATGGAGCATCCAGATGAATGACATTGAAACATGACATTGTTCATGCGTATTGTGTGTAGTGTATGGTTCTATTTTTAGCACTGGGTATTCCCACCAACCTCGGATCAGGAATTCCACGGCATACGATTAAGAAAAAAATAAATAAACGCATATGGGCAGACGTCAATACAACCGATATTTATATAGGGGGAAAATTGTGTATAATTCAGGACATGTACATGAATGAATACGGCAATCCAGGTTATAAACATTCAACAACAAATGCAGTTCATATGTAAACATAAGTGATTTGTTAGAAATAGGACGATAACATGCGCCTATCGAGGGGGTGCCTTTGGGGCTCTATCTCACCGGGTTTAGGCAATGTGCGCTAAATTCAGTTAGCAATATTGGAGCAAAATATGTGGAGGACGTTCTTTTAGTCTTTTGACTTTCAAATCATTGGGGGCAATTTGCAGTGATGAGGTGATAATATTGCTAATGGTCATTTCCCCCCTCTTAATTGCTTGTTGGGGGTCGATCGTCGTGAGAGGGGGCTCGACTTATGTTTACATATGATCTGCATTTGTTGTTTAACCCTAATCAGGCCGAGGGGGGGGGGGGGGGGG
>BQKZ01004723.1:16688-35330 GCA_036244855.1 Temnopleurus reevesii | reverse complement strand
GCATTAAAAACTGGAATGCACTACCAGATGAAATAGTCCAAGCTAGTTCAGTGAATCAGTTCAAAACTGCCCTGGAAAAATTCTGGGCAAACCATCCTTTTAAGTTTGTACCCTACCAGAGATGAGTGATATTTATGATGGACGTACAAGCTTTGCTTACCGTCTCTACACCCAAGTAATACCCAAGTAAGTAAGTAAAATAAAACTTTTAAAGGAGATTTTCTTGTGTTCAAACAAAGACAAAGAAACAAAACAACAAATTATACACCTGTAAGACACAATATTTTAAATGATAATAATCTTAATATTCTACAAGGCGGTTGTGTCACATTCAATGAGGTTAATTCACTTCTCACCTATTCATCGTCCCCCTCATCCCCCTCCCCCTCCTACTTCATTTTTCTCCTCCTGTTCCTTCTTCATATTCCTCCTAATTCTTCTTGTCATCCTCATCTGTTGCCTTCCTCCTGTGACTTTTAACATTTGACCGCTGGACCTAAAATCTTATAACTTTCATCCTCACTTGCTTATAGGCCTACATAGTAGAGCTAGGTTTGTTAGAAATTGGTTCTCTTATTCTGAGTATATCAAGGTCACAATCTATTTTGGGTAATTTTGGATTTTTTGTCCTCGAAATGTAATCAGTTCATCCTTCCATGCTTATACATAATTGACCTAGGCTTGTTAGAAATTGGTTTACTCGTTCTGAAGTTATCGCGGTCATAAGCTATTTTGTCCTGTGCCCTCTGACCTTTGACTCACTGAACCCAAAATCTAATCAATTTATCCTATGCTTCTACATGAGGAGGAGGAGTAGGAGAAAGACAAAGGATGAGGAAGAGGTATGTGAAGAAGAAGGAGTAATATGAAGGAGAAGGAGGAGGAGGAGGAGTAGGAGAAGGAATATGAAGAAGGCGGAGGAGGAACATGGGAATATGAAGAAGGCGGAGAAGGAACATGAAGGAGGAGGAGGAATGTGAAGAAGGAGGAGGAGGAACACGAAGAAGGAGGAGGAGAAATATGAAGAAGGAGGAGGAACATGAAGGAGGAGGAGGAGGAGGAACATTAAGGAGGAGGAGGAGGAGCATGAAGAAGGAGGAGGAGGAGGAGGAGGAGAAGGAATATGAAGAAGGAGGAGGAACATGAAGGAGGTGGAGGAGGAACATGGAGGAGGAGGAGGAGGAATATGAAGAAGGAGGAGGAACATTAAGGAGGAGGAGGAGGAGGAGGAACATTAAGGAGGAGGAGGAGGAGAAGGAACATGAAGGAGGAGGAGGAACATGAAGGAGAAGGAGGAGGAGGAACATGAAGGAGGAGGGGGAGGAATGTGAAGAAGGAGGAGGAGGAAGAACATGACGAAGGAGGAGGAGAAGGAAGATGAAGGAAAAATAAGAACGAGGAGGAGGAGGAGGAGGAGGAGGACAAGTGTTTTGCAAATTAAGGCACATACTACTACTACTACTACTACTACTACTACTACTAGTACTACTACTAACACTACTTCTGATTATACTATCTCTGGTTTACTCAGGGTAACCAATTTTTCTTCCAGTGGGCTTGTATAACATTATCATTAAAATTGATCGAGAAATGGATTAATTACCGCAAAATCAAACAATGACTACAGCATCGCTCTCTCCTACACAAAATGGTAAACACACTGCAGACAATACCACATATCACTCCGCCCATTCTGTGTGGGTGGGCCAGCATGCAAATCACTTAGCGCACCGTATAGGAATATGTTTGAAGTAAAATGCGCCAGAACGTGCGACAATCTTCTCCTAATTTAGTACACAGCTATATCTAGGCATGTAAAACTATTTGTGAATACATCAGCTTGTTTCACACCACTTTCTGCATCCCGACCATTACGAATCTATAACTTTGATACCAGATAATGCAATTATATGCATTGTTATTATTTATGGAAAATATGAAAAACTTTCAGAAAAAAGTTATATTTTTAGTGCACTTTATGAAAACGAGCGTTGCTCACTCAAAGCATTAATCGATTAGGGGAATGCTTGTTTTCTGTGAATTACAAGAAAGTTGCACATAATTGCATTACATGTACATGTGTATTTGGTATTTAAAAGCCATGCCAAAAGTATACAGCTTTAGACATTCTATACATGCAGTTTACAAAACATGAGCCTGTCCATTGAAAATATAATCAAATAAATGCTAAAATTACAGGGATATATAGCATACATTTGAAAATGATTGCAATAATATACTGTTCTTATAAAGCGCACATCACACACTTGTCTCTATGCGCTGATTAAGAGAGATGAAAAGAGACCATAGTATAGACTAGGTGGGCTCAGTAAAGAATCACAAGGAACTCAACATTGAAAGGCTTTTTTAAATAGACATTTTTTCAGACGTGCCTTAAAATCGTCAACAGCGTCTGAATTCTTGATACCATCTGGGAGTTTGTTCCAAAGTTCTGTTGCAGCTGCTTGAAAGGATCTAGACCCATAAGATGTAGTGTTAAATTGTAGGGGAATAAGAAGTGATTTTTGAGAAGATCTGAGGGTGGTGTTTGCACTATACCTGATACTTTGTCTTACCTCGCATACGTAAAAACATTTGCCTCAAGCTCATCATGCCTGTAGCAAAATAGAGAAAACAAAATAAAAATAATAATAATAATAATAGGTCCATTTATATAGCGCAATCACTATATGCATATACTCTACTGTGCTTGATACTAGGTACCATGTTAGTACCCTGGCTATAACTGCAGAGCAAGCCTAGCTATCAGACGCTCAAGCATTCTAAGGAATAAATTCCTGCCAGGTACTCATTTTTACCTGGGTTGAGTGCGGCACAGTGTGGATAAATTTCTTGCTAAAGGAAATTAACGCCATGGGTGGGATTCGAACTACTGACCTTCTAATTGAAGGGCGAGAGTCTAGACCACTAAACCATGACGCTTCCACTTCCGCGTCCAAATAACGCACTATGAAATATCAATTAATACTATCAAAAATAATTCATGCAATTTACAGAGTACATTCCGTATAGTGCTCTGGACACTGTTTGTTCTGGGTATTATCACCGCTGCTTCAGCCCCACATACATGTACACCATTCTTTAGTAGAACAATACTAGTAGAACATCATAAAAGTAACAAATTTTTAACTAGATGAATCCTCGACCGCGCACGGTCGAAATTTATGCCTCCGCCATCACGCAATCAGAAAGATATTTACGGCTTTATTGTTCCATGCCATCAGAAATCAAAAACATTTTTCAAATTTTGGGTACTGCGACCTTTGACCCTGTGAACCCAAAATCTCATCAGTTCTTACTCACATGCTTATAATTAAGCTATACACTAAGTTTGAAAGAAATTGGTTAAATTTTCCTGTTATAAGTTATAACAATAATGAGTTTTTATCAGGTTTTTCTGCGCGGTGACCTTGGACCTTTGACCCACTAAACCCAAAATCTAATCAGATCATCCTCACATGCTACATACTTGAGCCAGGTTTCGTCAAAATCTGTACTGCAGTTCTGAACTTATTGCTGTAACAAGCTATTTTGGTGATTTTTAAAAAGTTTTTTGGCCCTGTGACCTTTGACCTTTGACCCACTGAACCCAAAATCTAATCAGTTCATCCTCACATGCTTTTACATACTTGAGCCAAGTTTGGTCAAAATCTGTACAGCAGTTCTCAACTTATTGCGGTAACAAGCTTTTTTGGTTGATTTCTTACAAGTTTTTTTGCCCTGTGACCTTTGACCTTTGACCCACTGAACCCAAAATCTAATCAGATCATCCTCAAATACTTATACATACTTGAGCCAGGTTTAGTCAAAATCTGTTTAGTGCAGCAGTTCTGAACATATATTGGTAACAAGCTATTTTAAATTGATTAAATTGATTACCCGAATTGTCGTAATTAAGTTCCCATATTTCTTTTTATAACATTTTCCTCATTTACAGACAACACAATAATTTTAGGGGTAGATTCCTCTTTTAACTCACCAAACGGTCCATTTCCTGGCAAAAGTCGGGTGATAAAGAGATATAAAGGAAAATAAATGCATAGTTAGATATGCGTGAATGGGAAAAGGATATGGCAATGGCCTCATGCTGGCATATGCGGTTTGAATCTTACCCATGGCATTAATTTCCTTCAGCAAGAAATTTTCCCAACAGTTCAATTCAATTTCATTTATTTCACATTTGCATTAAAAACAATAACAACATTCAAAAGGCATAATGTAATAGAAAGATAATACATAAATATAGAACGCATACAAATGTGAGGGATATACAAAGGCCTACCGAGGGCTGCACTAACCCAGGTGAATGGGTACAGGTAGGAAATTATCCCTTTAAATGCAAGAGCACCTACAAGGCAGCTATGCTATGGGCGGGTAATAATATTGCAATTGTAATGCATAGTTGAGTACATGTATATCCAGATAGAAATTGGGCAATACAATCTACAAATTATTATCATTACTACATATTCTTGGGAATCAATAAGATTTTCCTGAACAAATTCTCTTGTCACCTTCCATCAAAAAATATTTCAAAGCTTCAGTGGAAACTCGCTATAAAGAGATCTGATATAACAAAATATTTGCTATAATATTTGTATAGAGAGGTAAAAAATCTGGTTCAAGCTCTTTATAACTTAACGTTTTTTAACTCTGCTATAAAGAGATTACTGCTATAACAATGTATTTGTTATAGTCTCAAGCACCTCGTTATACCAAGTTTCCACTGTATAATGATCACTTCATTGCCTCACATAATTTTTTCCATGATTTGAATATAATTAGGCGTACTTACTAGGGAACAGCGAGTTTGTAGGAAATGGGTTTGTCACAACAGGTGCTGTGAAAATTAAAGACAGGACAAATGCTTAATTAAACATGGAAAAAGTTTTCGAAGTGTAACAGAATTGTCACTTTCAAAAAGGCTTTCTGAATTCCATGATTAAAACAGACACAATGAGTAGAAGGACTGGGACAAAGTAAACAACTCCATTCCTGCATTCACAATACCTCCATCACTACAAAAAGATGGTGCCAGATGCAACTCTTGTTCAACAGTTTTCCACGAAATAAGAATGATGGACATTTTGTTTGTGCCTATATAGCTGTTGTGATTGCTTGAATGGAGGTTGTTTACTTTGTCCCAGGACTTTGTCCCCTCTATTCATAATGAGATAAGTGTGTTTTCATTCTCTAAACAAAACAACTCTTTGGAAAATCTGTTTCTTTCCACATCAAGAGATGACAAACACGACAATAACTAATCTGTGGTTGAACATAAGGTCACAGTGCAATAATCCATCTGCAAATTCATGCAAATTTCAAAAATTTGTAGGTTTGACACAATGTGATTTGTAACAAAAGCATGACCTAATTCTACTTTCCACTGTAGAATAAAATAGAACAAACTGTGATGGTCACGTATGACAATTATTGACATTATATCACCAAGGTATTTTTTATGTTTGATAAAAAAAGAAAATTCAGGGCGGTTTAAATATCTCCTAACGTAATGATAGATAAGATAGATAGATAAAAATAATTGCAGCTACATTTACAAAGCTGAATTGCAAATAATGATAATCAGAATAATACATCTAATTACAATTGCAGGGAATAATTTTACTCTTCACATTTTATTTTCAGTTTTAGACATTTAGGAAACTTTTCCAATTCTTTACTATACATTTCTATGTGAAACAGTTGCTACACAAAATATATTTTGTATAACAATTCTGCTAAAATGCATAGCAAATTGCAATGCGATACCAGGAAAAATATTCCCTGAATTGAAAAAAAAACGGTAACCATACGTGAATATTTACCCCCCAAAGACACAAAAAATACTTACGACATTGGCTTGGAAGGATGCATTGATCGTTGTGTAGAACATAGCCATCTGCACATATGCATCTTTCGCTGCATGGCCTTTGACAGGCTTCATCCTGCATATTGATCTCCAAGTTGTCACATGAGGGCTCACACGCCGAGGCGCAACTGGCATACACCATGTTGGGTTTCTCACATATCTTTTGGGCTTTTTTTTAAAGAAAATTTTGAAATAGTTAAATGATACATTGATAAGATAGTCATTGGGGTACATTGTGATATGTGTTGATATGTCTGATAATATGATAATGATGTTAATTTTGATGGAGCAATTACGCCTTCTGTTTTTTTTTATTGTAGTCTTGAATATTGTGATTTGGTTTTATTCTTTGACTCAAGAAAAATAAACAGTACAAAAAACTATATGAACATAGAAATTATTACCATAATCATCAACATCATCTTGTTCTTCTTCACCACCACTGGCCATCATCACTATAATTGCTATCAACAGAACAATCAGCATCATCACCATTATCATAACAATCTTCATCCTCATCTTAATCACCACTGACCACCATCTTCATCACCATCAACTGTATCATCATTACCACCACCACCACCATCATCATCATCCTCATCACCGTCACCATCATCATCGTAGTCACCATCATCACCACCATTCATCATCATCATCATCGTCATCATCATCATCACCACCACCATCACTGTCATCATCATCACCGTCATCATCATCATCATTATCATCATCATTATCATCATCAGTATCATCATCATCATAATAATCACCATCCTCTTCAATATCATCATCACCATCATCGCCTCCACATAAGCCTCCAAAGCATTGCAGCGATCCCAAGAGCGGCAAACACCATCATCATCATCACCATCATCTTTACCACCACCAATGCCCATCATCAGTATTAGTAAAATCATCATCATCATCTCCACCATCCTCCTCCTCCACAACGTCATCATTATCATCATCATCATCATCCTCCTCCTCCTCCTCCACAACATCATCATCATCATCATCATCATCATCCATATCATCATCATCATCATCATCACCATCTCCATCATCCTCCTCCTCCACAACGTCATCATTATCATCATCATCATCCTCCTCCTCCTCCACATCATCATCATCATCATCATCATCATCCATATCATCATCATCATCACCATCTCCATCATCTTCCTCCTCCTCTTACCACAACTAGCAGCGGTTCTCCAATCTTCGACCATGATATCTCTGTCCTTGCATTGCGCCACATAAGCCTCCGAAGAACTGCAGTGGCCCTGAGAGCAGCAAACACCATCATCATCATCATTACCTTTCTCCTCCACGACATCATCATCATCATCATCATCATCATCATCATCATCATCATCATTGTCATCATCATCATCATCATCACCATCATCATCACCATCCTCTCCTCGTCCACATAATCATCATCATCATTATTATCAGACCATCATCATCATCCATATCATCATCATCATCATCATCATCATCATCATCTTCATCATCATCCTCCTCCTCTCCTTACCACAACTAGCAGCGGTTCTCCAATCTTCGACCATAATATCCCTGTCCTTGCAACGCGCCACATAAGCCTCCAAAGAACTGCAGTGACCCCGGAAGTGGCAAACGTCGTATATGCAATCATGAAGGTATGTCTGCTCCATTGGTTCATGTTCCAGACAGTCAGCAACTGCAAAATAAAGACAATAATATAATATGGACTAGCCGTGAGGGAGACACAACATTTATGGCCCTGAGTAGAATCGTATCGTATTGCCCTCGTCTTCGACTCGGGCAATACGATTCTACTCAGGGCCATAAATGTTGTGTCCCCCGAAAGAGATAGTCCATATTGTTATAATTAACCAAATCAGATATCTAGAGCGAACACATCATCCAAAACGGTAAATTTACAAGCATTTCTTACCAGCATTTCGTAAGAATAGAGGCAAGAGTTTTTTGTCCACAGTTTCCAGATCAAGCTGAAAATTTTTCTACGCAATATATTCCTTCAGAATATCGGCTGCTTGTTTAGTTGCCTCCATAGTATTTTCAGCATTCCTATCTTGCAAAATTCCATCAAGTTCGTTGTCATCGAACGAAGCAAACTTCTTCGAACTGGGTGCTTCCATGTTTGTTCACAAGGCACGTCGCGAGCTCAATGCACAAAAACTGCGCTGAATTTATGCACGTAAACCAATGACAAAATTAAAAGTGGTTGCTCGCGAGATCGCGGTCCGCATATTTCGCATGTGAATTTATTGCCCGCTTTTTTTACATGCAAAATCCCATAGACATTTGACCGAGGGCAATCAAGTAATTTATTGACCGCTCTGTCTTTTACGAGGCAATAAAGTGTAAAAATCACATGGCTCAGATGTCTGATACAGTTAATAATAATGAATATACCATTGAAATCATTTTCAACTGATTACGTTATTAAATCTATAAATATATCATCTTTTTCTTTGAATTTATATGTCCTTTTATTTTGTGTACAATTGATATCTGAACTAATTCATGCCATCTGGGAACTACTCTGATTTCATTAGTATTATCCGTATTTCCCTTCCTTATTAAACTGATTTGATTTAAACGATTTACACTTCATATTACTCTCAATATTAAATGTATAAACATGCATATACTTCTCCTTGAGCAATCTTTTGCGAAGATGCATCAATCCATTTATGACCCATATTCATTTTGCACCAATTATTTACAAGTCCGGTATATTACCTATTATCTTTGTTATATATGTTTTGTATCCACTAATGTTATTTCTGTATACCCTGCCTCTTGTTAATTGAGTTGAATATGTGTCACTTATCTTAATGGAGGACCTGGGTTTCTTATCTATGTGACTTCTTTATATTATTGAAATATAGATGATTAATTCATTTAGGTGCTTAAGAATTATATCATCAGTGGTGTTATGAACGGCCATTTTATATGACGTGATCTGATCCAAAGATGCAAATGGACAAGTTTTGCTTGGACATTTTGGTCAACTGATTAAAGAAAACGCTCACTATTACCATTTTGATTCCATTTCTGATTACAATCTTAGTATATCGTGCCACTTCTAAATGCACTGTGTGAAGTTCTGCATTTGTTAACTTTTCGTATAAATGTTAACGATCTTTTTGGCGAGTCTAAACTTCGCAGCCGGCAATTTCACAACGAAAAGCGCAAAAATTAAATGTAAGTGTAATAAATTATAACCAGAAATTAAAAAAATATTTATCATGAAAATTCTAATATGTAAAAATACTATTCATTGCCTTTCCTATGATACCTACATGTCATGTTCGTGCCTTATTGAGTACTGTCATTTAAAAATATTCATGTAAAATAATGTGAAAAGGAGTAATGAATGACAATATTAATTCATGACTGGCAAATTGTCACAACAATTCTGCAAAGATAAACTTACCAGTCACTTTGGCACTTCCGCAAACCACCATAAGCAAAATACAAGGAGAATACAGAGAGAGAGAGAGATAAAAAGCCAGGACAGAAAATCAGAAATTCTTCAAATGATGGGAACAGTGGAATTTCTGTCAAAATTAAGAAAGGCAGCATCTCTGACAATGTCCTGAAATTTGTGCAGAAAATCCTAGACAAAGTAATCATAAGGAGTTCAAAGCAATGTAAACTTGGCAAAACAGTGAGTGTCACTTACGCAATGTTTCATCAAAGTTCTGTTTACACTGGCTTTCGACATCTGCGAAATTGGAACAAGGTTCATCGAAGACCGGAATACATAATTCGTTGGCATACTTCTCTACAAACACCTCGACTGCATCCGTCTGAAATTATTCAAAAAGGAAATGAAAACTTTTTAACCCATTGACAACTGAATTCTGTAATTCCATAGACTTTGTGCAGGGACTACCCAGTTCCAGTCGTCGATGGATTTACAAATTAAGGGACATTATTTATTGCAGGCCGAAATTGGCCTGCAATGGACATTCAATTGGACATTTCTTTTTACCCATTTACTACTGGAACCAGTTATAGTCCCTTCATTCAGTAGTCCATGCATTAATTTTTTTGAAAGATTTCACTTCAGATGCATGTATCATTTCAACCTAGAAAATACTGTGGAAGAAAAAACCTGACTGAAAGCATCAACATAGAAATAGCGGTTAGTTGATTTTCATTATGCTGCCAATTTAAGGCACAGTGGGTTATTTAAAACGTTTTAATTGCTATTAATTTAAAACCTTAGGCTCAATAGAGCAAATACATTTGTTTATCTATTTTCAAGCGTCCAACAAATTGTAATAACACCTGCCAATCAAACCAAGGAATTTAAGGAGTTTAGCATGAAGAATATCCAATCAATGGACAATAAAAATGAATTAAACCATTAACATGCCATACTGATATATGCAGAAGTGCCAAATTTATGTGTCCAATATTGGAGACATTGTTCTCAATTCCTGCTTAAAGCCCACGTAAAATTTTGGTAAAAGCGAATATTTTATCGCTAAATTTTGTCTTCAAATCAATATAAAATGAAATATACCGGTACTATCATGTTGCACAAAAAATTGTGCGAAAAATGAACAAGTTTTGGAAAAGCTATAACCTAAAATGTGCAAAATATTTCAGTGTGTCCCCTAACACTAATTCAACATTTTCAGAATTGCATTGTTGTGTATAATTTTTTATCATTCAATTGACAAATCTCGGAAATAATGTTGCATATACCAGATAACAAGCAAAATATTGTTATAACCGAGAGAGGGCGCTAAACATGATTGAATAGTCAAATTCAAATTTTCAAGAGAATCATTTAGTAAAAATGTGTACAAGAATTATATGTCATGATAAACATCTCAGAAACGTACGTTTCTAAATCTTTACCAAAACTATACCTAGGCTTTAAGTATTAGTGTGCTATTTGACACTCTTTATATTGGAAAATGTTGAGATATTTGCAACTTTTTGTACTTTAAGTTCGTGCAAGCCTTAATTTACATTTCTACGAACTGGAAGGACTATTCAAAACATAGCTTGTAACCTGGTAAAATATAAATGTTGCAAACCATAATATAAAGATGGTACATTTCCAGACAAGTTTTGATGACAACAGGGAATGTAGTATATATGGAGCAGGTTAAGGGTTAAAGTCAATGGATAGCTTTGTCAAATACCAAAATAAAATTTCCCTGAGTCAGATAGTGTGATAGTCATAATTCTAAACTTTTACCTAAAATAGGAATGCTATGTATTTTATGGGCTTATTCGTCAAGTACATTTGAATATATAAGCGATTGAACAATGGAAATCCGTTAGCGTCCGGCTGGACGCTTATTTTTTTCAGCAAGGTACCATGCACTGACAAACCTCCGCCGGACCTCCGGAGGTAAAAAACCCGGTATTTCCGTTGGCCCAAAACCACTTGGTTTCTGACTGGCCATTCATTTTCCTTTTTTTTGAGATAGTAAGCAATATTTTTATGCTTTCATATTTTCAGATAATTTTAGTTACATGGATATCGATAAGATTAATTGCATTTTAACTTGTATTGAGATGATTTTTCATTGTTATCTAATCCCTTTTATTAAATTGAACTTACCTGTTCGTTAATATTCTGTAGGGTGTTATCACTCACACATAGACCAGAGAGGGGGATTGCGCTGCTCTTGGCAATATGGAATGGGCCATCCTTCTCATACACAATTGTAATCCCAACATCCAACTCTACTTCGAACTGAAAGAAATCAAAAGCCTCTAATCTATTAACCATTTCATAATGATAGAATAAGTTTTGTGTTTTGTTTCAATAACTTTTGATGTAGAAGAATGGCAGATGCATGGGCAGAAAGAGAAAAAAAATGTACACTAAATCTTACTCTGCAAGCACATACCCTAGGCTTTCGGTGTGTGCAGGCGCAGAGCGTGATACAGGGTATGCATTATGTGACTACATCACACACAGCATTGCTCTGTCCTCAGCCTAGGATGTTGACACACAATGCATACCCTGTATTATTCTCTGTACATGCACACAACAAAAGACAAGGGTCTGTTCTGGCAGACTAACTAAATGTGACCATTTTTGTTCTGTCAGCATTTGTCGCTGGATGCAGAGAGCTTTTCAAATGAAAATAATCACTACAATAATCATAGATTTTCAAATTGGCTGTGCAGACATCATCTGAACTGGACTATTTTCCGTGCAACATTCAAATTTTTAGTATGCTTTTTGAAAAAGAAGATTCAATAGGGTAATACAACATTTGATAATAATGTTCTAAAAATACAATTTAGAATTTTATTTCTGATGTTTTTGTAATTAAATTGGGGCAAGTAAAGTTCTAATAAATTGAACAAGAATCAAGTAATGCAGTCCTTTAAACCTGGGAGGCTGCCAATTGATAAAGGATGAAATATAAGAGTTCTAGACTGGGCAGAACGACTGGTATGTATCAGCTCTTGTGCTAATAAATAATTGTGTGATTATGAATCATTACATACAAAAACTTATACAAGTCATCCTTAAAGTATCTTGTAACCTTGAGAAATAAAGCGAGTGGAATTGGTGCTAAATGGATTGCATTATTACTATTATCATTATCGTTATTATTATCATCATCATCATTAAGATCATCATCGTTATCATTATCATAAGTATTATTACTATTATTATTATTGTTATTTTTATTATCATTATTATGTAATGAAACAAAGGTTGACAAAATACTCTCCAGTCCGACAGGCTTAGAGCCGAAAATTCAACCAAAATTAATTGATGAAATTATTATCATTATCAACATTTGTATTACCGGTATGTTTATTATCATCATTATCATTATTATCATAATTATCATTACCATCATTGTTATTAGTAGTATTATTATTGCTATCCTTATCATTATCACTTTCATTATTATTATTATCATTATTATCATCATTATCATTACCATCGTTATTATTAGTAGTATTGTTATCCTTATCCTTATCACTATCATTATTATCAATATTATAATCATCATCATCATCATCATCATTATTATTATCATTGTCATTATGGGTGAGGTATAAAAATGTGCTGCCTACCTTTCCATCTCCTTGCTTGGATATTCTAAGGCCTTCCAGCTGAATGTTATCCNCAATTTAGCAATTCCCCTTTTTCCGCAGATAGTGTTATTATTATCATTATTATTATTATCATTATGTAATAAAACCAAGTTTGGCAAAATATCTCCAGTCCAACAGGCTTAGAACCGAAAATTCAACCAAAATTAATTGATGAAATTATTATCATTATCAACATTTGTATTACCGGTATGTTTATTATTATCATTATCATTATTATCATAATTATCATTACCATCATTGTTATTAGTAGTATTATTATTATTGCTATCCCTATCATTATCATTTTCATTATTATTATTATCATTATTATCATCATTATCATTACCATAATTTTAGTATTATTATTGTTATCCTTATCCTTATCACTATCATTATTATCAATATTATAATCATCATCATCATCATCATCATCATCATCATCATCATTATTGTTATCATTGTCATTATGGGTGAGATATAAAAATGTGCTGCCTATACCTTTCCATCACCTTGCTTGGATATTCTAAGGCCTTCCAGCTGAATGTTATCCATCGGGACTGGCATGCCATTCACCCACACATCCTCTCCAAGTCTGACCACCTGAGGGCAGAAGATGTGAATTTGTTAAAGGGTACCGGAGACCAAAAATATTAGTTTCTTAGTTTTTGATATACACATGATAATTATTACTATTATCGTCATTATGAATGATATTTTAATGATGTATTTAAATGTTGACCTATGGCCGTTCAGATCGATGTTGTCCCTCAGGTCTGACATCCCATTCACCCACACATATCCTCTCCAAGTCTGACCACCTGAGGGCAGAAGATATGAATTTATTAAAGGGAATCTGAGGCCCAAAATAATAGTTTGCTCGTCGTTGATAAATTCCATACACATTATTATAATTACTAGTATTATAATAATTTGCTAGCTGTAAATATACACCAGGCCAACTCAATTAAACCACCCATGACACTAAATGGGTGTTTAGTTTTTTTTTAATATTGAGTTTTAAAGATTTAACATTTCTCATGGTGACGACTTGTATGAAGACTAAACTCACAAAGTGATACAATACGTGACTTTACGGTTGTTCAAATCAAGGGGCAAATCTCGTACATGCGCACCGCTTAAACTGCGTGAGATCACTTCCGTACTAGATTTTTATCCAGATGTTCCTATTGGACATGAACAATCGATGAAGGCGCGTGTATGACGGAGAAAACAAAAGAATGTGCACGCATTCAAATGGCCTCGCACGGAGCCTGACTTGGGGGGAAGGCGCAGTCCGTCAATATCAAAGTGGCCGTTTAATTGCTTCTAACTCCTTCTAACTAGCAATCCATAAATTTTTACCTCAGATACCCTGTAAAGGGGAACCCATCGATGGAATTACCAAATTCAACAAATCAGATAACAAAGTGAAAATTTGAGCAAAGTCAGATAATCCATTCAAAAGGTATTAATTTTAAAAAGTTTGCATTTTAACCACTATTGGGCATCCTTGAATTGGCAACTTTGGCATAATCTATGATGTCCTGAGCACATGGTCTGATGATGTGAGCATCTATTTGATTGCCTTGATGCTAGGCTTGAATTGTCATCCAGTGACTGTGTAATAATATCGTAAGCACTTTAAGCAGTCATACTGACTGGAAAGGCGCTATATAAATCCGCACTATTATTATCAAATCCATAGTATACTCCAAGCTAATAATCGGGGATACAATCATTCTTACTTGGCTGCCCATCTCAATGTGAATCTCTCAACCTCTAGCAATATCATAATGATAAGAAAACAGCTCTTATAAAGCATGTCATACGTACCTTGGAAAAAGGCCTCAGTGTGCTATAAGAGTTATAGAACAAGAAGAGTCACGCTACACTTGTTTGAAAAGATGGGTTTTGTGTAGTATTTTTAAACGTCCCACAGAATCGGCAACTCTAAGTGCAGATGGTAAATTATTCCACAGCTTAGTAGCTTCGTACAAAATCTGCTGTTACCATAACTCTTTGTATTAGCTGAAAACAAAAATGTCTTTTTACTGATCTCAAATCTCAGAGTTTGAGAAGATCACATAAATAAATTTTAAAATGAATTTCAAAGTATGAAACCACAAAAATGCAGGTAAAAAGATTTTGAACGTGATACGTGACATGCTTGGGAGCCAGTGAAGAAATATAAGGACCAACGAGATGTGTTCATGTCTCTTGGTCCTCATATCTGATCTTGCAGTTGAATTCTGAATAACCTGAAGCTTGTGAATGTGCGATTCTGAAAGTCTACAGATTGTTACAATAGTCTAAATGACACATTACAAATTCATGAACATGATTTTGTTCAAATCTCTGTGGTGGACGCAGCGGAATGATGCTAAATTCATATTATACTCCGAAATAATGTCCGGGTATATAATAACTCTTACCTGGCTGCCAATCTCAATGATAATCTCTCCACCCCTAGCCAAAATGTCAAAGCTCTCTCCCACTGATGCTGTGTGCATCACCAACTTGAAGGTGCATTCTTCATTGCTTTCGTCGTTTAGCGGGAAGTTATAGTTGATGTTGTCAAAGGTAGAGATGTGCGTACGTCCGTAGAAAGAGCATGTAGAACGAGCTGTCATGAAGAGATTTGGAAATTGAGATAAAAAAAATCAAGGAATTCCGCCTGACTTGCAAATGGAATAATGTTGATTGTAATAGTGAAAGTTCTTATTTCTAATAGGTAAAATACACTGATCTCTCCCCCAATTATGCTCTCCCATCCAGAAGCATACAATGTAGCAGCTACGACTGGTCACCTGACCACAGAACTTTTGAGGAACAAAAAGAGGAATGTATATTATATGAGAGCGCAATGTTGCGAGGGAGCGAAGCGACCGAGCGGGGGAGGTTTGGGAGGGGGGTTTCCCCCCTCCCATACTAGGGACTTTTTAAATTTTAAGAGTTGAAAAGGGGCCATTTCCTGCATTTTTGGTTCATTTTTAACATGCAGTAAATCAATAAAGAGATGAATGAAGTCGACTCTTTACTAAAGTCATACCTCTCCGCTCTAATGACATTGATATCCTGTGAAGAATTTGTATAGTATAGTATAGTATAGTATATTTATTCAAACCAAATCAGATACAATAAAAGTACATTTGAAAGAGCAAGAAAAATCAGAATGATAGGTTTGGGACCCCAAAGAAGCACAGCTTGTCGACGGGGCCCCTACAAAGAAAAGTAAGATGATAAAACAAGTAACTTATAGAAAAATGTATATTTACAATGAATATAACTTATGTACAGTCAAAGGAGTGGACAAATTTGTCCCTCCATTACAGTGGAAGCTGGATATAAAGAAATCTGATAACGAAATTCCTGAAATAGAGAGGTAAAAATCTGGTTCCAGCTAACTCCATATTGTTCTATAACCCTGCCATAACAAGATCACCGCTACAGCAAGTTATTTCCGCTGGTCCCAAGCACTTCGTTACACTGACCTCCACTATACCACAAAAAATACACACACACACACACACACACGCGAAGAAGTTTGAAATAGGAGGTGTTGAATTCCTTGCTTCGCTATGAGCTTCATGTTTCTTCGTCTTGGAGTGTTTTTGTATGTCGTAAACGCCTCCATGATTGATGCTAAAATTGCAGGAACATACAGTACAAAATGCATATTGCTCACCAAGTACTGACGACGAGATCCACAGGAATTGGATACTATATTCCTTCTTGAACTTTTGATAAGCCCGAGATTTCTTTCCTGACTGACTCATGTTGTTTGTTGTTCATTCCAATTAAAAAATTTCACAAACAAAGGAAAAAATATCGTCTCAAAATGGGAAAATGGCTGGAAAAGGTTCCAAGAAAATCCTGCTTCGCGGCGAGTTAACTGCGACACACAGCACACTAACACGTGAATGGGACTGGTAGCGCAACAAAATGCGCGCGATCCCAATTATGCTGTCATAAGCATTGCGTGCGGTGCATGCAATCGCCATACACTGGCTATGTCCTTCGATATCTATTCCGCTGTGTATATGAGAGACGTCGTGCGCACTGAATTGAGTGCGGGTTACGCATTGCCGGTGCTGTAGTATCTTACCCGATCTTACCGCGCTGTGAGTCGCACCATAGTGTGATATATCAGACCCTTTAAATTTTATGTACTTTGATTTTTAAAATCAGAATATCGGCACCACAAAGCGGAAGGCGGAATATTGGTTTAAAAATTTGAAGAATTCCGCCCAAATCGGAATACTTGGCAGGTAAGGTTAGGGCAATTGTTCTGACCCCTCCTCACGTGAAACCAGCGCATAATACTGGTCACCCAATTACAGGGTAAGTAAAAAACACTGACCCCTCCGCCAATAAAGCCTCCTGCCTCCACACAAATTAAACCAGTTTATCTGCCTGGACACCTAACTACAGGNCTCGGGACTGGCATGCCATTCACCCACACATCCTCTCCAAGTCTGACCACCTGAGGGCAGAAGATATGAATTTATTAAAGGGAATCTGAGGCCAAAAATAATAATCTGCTCGTTTTTGATATACACATGATTATTATTACTATTATCATCATGATGAATGGCATTTCAATGATATATCAAAATGTTGACCTATGGCCGTTCAGATCGATGTTGTCCCTCAGGTCTGACATCCCATTCACCCACGCATCCTCTCCAAGTTTGATCAACTGAGGGCAGAAGATATGAATTTATTAAAGGGTACCTGAAGCCAAAAATAATAGTTTGCTCATTGTTGATATATACCATACACATTATTATAATTACTAGTATTATAATAATTTGCTAGTTGTAAATATACACAGAGCCAACTCAATTAAACCACCCATGACACTAAAGAGGTGTTTTTTTTTAATATTGAGTTTTAAAGAGTTAACATTTCTCATGGTGACGACTTGTATGAAGACTAAACTCACACAGTGATACAATACGTGACTTTAAGGTTGTTCAAATCAAGGGGCAAATCTCGTACATGCGCACCGCTTAAACTGCATGAGATCACTAATTCCGTACTAGATTTTTATCCAGATGTTCCTATTGGACATGAACAATCGATGAAGGCGCGTGTACGACGGAGAAAACAAAATAATGTGCACGCATTCAAAAGGCCTCGCACGGAGCCTGACTTGGGGGGTAGGCGCAGTTCGTCAATATCGAAGTAGCCGTTTAATTGCTTCTAACTCCTTGTAACTAGTAATCCATAAATGTCCAATGTGATTATTTTTTTTACCTCAGTATATATCAGTATAAAACCACAAAAATGCAGGTAGTAATATTTTGAACTTGATACGTGACTTGCTTGGGAGCAATGAGGACCAATGAGATGTGTTCATGTCTCTTGGTCCTCACATCTGATCTTGCAGTTGAATTCTGAATAACCTGAAGCTTGTGAATGTGCGACTCTGAAAGTCTACAGATTGTTACAATAGTCTAAATGACACATTACAAATTCATGAACATGATTTTGTTCAAATCTCTGTGGTGGACGCAGCGGAATGATGCTAAATTCATAATATACTCCGAAATAATGTCCGGGTATATAATAACTCTTACCTGGCTGCCAATCTCAATGATAATCTCTCCACCCCTAGCCAAAATGTCAAAGCTCTCTCCCAC
>BQKZ01004723.1:4128-14860 GCA_036244855.1 Temnopleurus reevesii | reverse complement strand
CCCCCCCCCCCCCATCCAGTAGCAATACTTACCTATTTGACACTGTGCACCTCCAAATCCAACTGGGCACTTACAGAAGGGCTGGCCGTTCGATCTCGAGCAATGTCCACCATTGAAGCATTCCAGTTCGAGGCAAGCGCCAGTTCGTCCAGTTTTCACAATGGGACTACTGGTACAGCGATGTCTGAAGCAAAGAAGAAAATGTAAAGTGATCGATTCACTTTGTCAATAATTTAGACTTTTACTCACATGTGTGTGTGTGTGTGTACACGTAGGATTTTTGATTGAGCAAAGGCCTAAAAACAAATCTAACCGAGGATGTACCTGCAATCGAGGGGGATGACTAGGGGAGGAACAGACTGGGGAGTCTAAATGATGATTATGAGACGATGATGATAATAATGATGTTGATAATGATTATAATGGGGATAATGGTGATTATGATGATATTGATGATGATGGTTATGATTATGATGACAAGGACGGGTATAATGATAAATTGAAATAGAACGGATGATCATTGACAATGAAATATGATTGCTGAAAAGTTATACACGCATTTTTTTCACACAAGTGCAGAATGTTTCTGAATAAAAAATTCCTGTACTAATTTGTAACTGATTTGCATCCAATTACAACTTTCTAAAAACACCCAAAGTCCTTACCTCACTTCAAGCGACTTGCCAACCCCCATCATGCATGAGACACCAAACACACCTGGCAATACCTTAAATTTACAGTAAACCCACCTTCTAAATCTTTATTTGCTTCTGTTGACTCTTGTAACCCATGTTGACTCGCTTCTGTCTACTCTGGTCGAAAAGCTGAGCACACAATATTCCATACTATTAGAATTACCTAGCAGTCTAGAGTTACATAATGTAGCATGCTAAGAGTTAGTCAAAACTTTCTGGGAACACAACAAAATTCTTATCTCACTTCAAGCGACTTGACGACCCCCAACATACACAAGAAACCAAAGACACTTGCCAATACCTCAAAGTTACAGTAAATCCACCTCTACGTGCCTTTATGGTCAAGGGGATCTTCTGGGTATTTTTCTAGTACGGAAGTGATCTCGCGCAGTGTAAACAATGCATGCAACCGGTGTACTAGAAAAATATCAAGATAATCCTCTCGGATATGAACTGTAAAGACATGTATTAATTAATCATACTTCCTAGGAACACCCTAAATTTCTTACCTCACTTCAAGCGACTTTCCGACCCCCATCATGCACGAGACACCAAACAGACCTGCCAACACCTCAAAGTTACAGTTCCTCTTTCCCTGGCAGCGGCGGATCACTTCGGAGAAAGAGTTCTCGGAGTGGCACGGAGGTTGGGGAGGAAGCATGTCACCATGGCATTGTGTCGTGTGTGCCTGGTAACCGTAGAATGCTAACATGATGTCAATGTACATGTCTTCTGGACAGGTCAGGTCGAGACGAGAGTGATCACAAGCAATCGTGCCTGGCAGGATGAAAATGAATTAACAGTTAGATTTGCAATCAGAGAAATAATCACTGATTTCTATAGAATACTTGGTATACGATTTACCAATAATCCAGGGACACTGGTTGAAATTCATCAAAGGGCATGAAAGGCAAGTATAGCTCAATATTTTGTATGCAAAATTGGTAACACTATGGCCTGGAAACTGGCATCCCTGAATTATCATTCTTATATGGCGTTTTTCCTATACGACCCAAAGCATTCTGACAATACTTTATCCCCACTAAAGGATATATAACAATATCAACCGCACATGGTACGTTTCCTTAGCTCCCTGGGAGGCTTCCACAATGTCAGCTTAAACTCACAGTGGCGACAACAATCTTCAAATACTACAAGGTATCCATTTTGAACACCTGGGTCAAGTGCAGCAGTGTTGATGAATTTCTTGCTGACGGAAATTACCATATGGGCAAAATTTGAATCCTCGACTCTCTAGTTGAGAGGCATATATCTGTCAGTACCACCACACCACGTTCCTGCCACACAGATAATTGAATGATAATGTTCAAAATGGCCATTGGCGTACCTGTAGCATGTAGCTCCAGTTTATTATTCAAATTGGAAACTTTGATTTCTATACATGAAGCCTTCATCATAAGAAAATCATATACACAGGTGTTCTCTACAGATCAGTGATAACAATTCTACATTTGTAGAGAGCTTCTGGGCCATGGGCAAGATTCGAATCATCAACCAATAGTTGAGCCATAGTCGAGAGGCATATGTCAGAACCACCACACCATGTCGCTGCCACACCAATAATTGAATGATAATGTTCAAAATGGCCATTGAGGTAGCATGTAACTCCAATTTTTTTATATAATTAACATAGGAAACTTTGATTTCTATACATGTTGCCTTCATCATGACAAGAAAATCATATATCCAGGTTTTCTCTACAGATCAGTGATAACAATTCTGCATAATTTGTAGATCGCTTCTGGACATCTGATATGAGAATTATTAGCTAAATTGCAAATTAAAAATCCTATTGATTTTGCTGCTATTGAAATGATAATGGTAAGGCATGAATTGTGGTAAAATAAAGAAATTATGTTTATACAAGGATTATTGGTTTATGTGATACCAATAGGGGGCTGCAACCNACTTACAGTGGCGACAACAATCTTCAAATACTACAAGGTATCCATTTTGAACACCTGGGTCAAGTGTAGCAGTGTTGATGAATTTCTTGCTGACGGAAATTACCACCATTGGCAAAATTTGAATCATCGACTCTCTAGTTGAGAGGCATATATATGTCACAACCACCACACCACATCACTACCACACAGATAATTGAATGACAATGTTCAAAATGGCCATTGGGGTAGCATGTAGCTCCAGTTTATTTATCATTCAAATTGGAAACTTTGATTTCTATACATGTAGCCTTCATCATGACAAGAAAATCATATACACAGGTGTTCTCTACAGATAAGTCATAACAATTCTACATTGTAGAGAGCTTCTGGGCCATGGGCAAGATTGGAATCATCAATCATTTAGTTGAGAGGCATATATATGTCACAACCACCACACCACGTCGCTAACACACAGATAATTGAATGACAATGTTCAAAATGGCCATTGAGGTAGCATGTAACTCCAATTTTTTTCTATAATTGACATAGGAAATTTTGATTTCTATACATGTTGCCTTCATCATGACAAGAAAATCATATATCCAGGTAAAATAAAGAAATTATGTTTATACAAGGATTATTGGTTTATGTGATACCAATAGGGGGCTGCAACCGGCTCATCCCCCCTGGGTCCACATACAGGCCTCACATACAGATAAAGAGTAATGATTTGCTGAAAAGAGAAATAAAACCATGTTTCCCACAGGATTGTCTTGTAGAATGATCAAGAAAAATAGGAAAACTTGTTTGAAATGGCATTGAAACTCTCCAAAAATATTCATATTCTTTCTCATAATTCCAAACAGTTGGGAGGTCTGTACATGTGCCAAGGAGCGTGATGCAAACTCAAGGTGTGAGTCTTTAAGTCTGGACTTACTTTCAGTTGGGAAGGGGAAAGTCCACGTGGAAGTATGCCCGGGAGCAGAACCGAACAGGATGTATTCAAAGGGATGCACTTCGGGGAAATCCTCCGCTCCAATTGGCGCCTCTGTGCTGCCTTCCTGCTTCAAGAGTTCGATGATGTTGTCGGCCAGACCGATGCGGAACCTAGTCGGGGTTCCGGAGTTTAGAACGCCAGGGGATTCAAAGATTGCACCTTGCTCGCCATCTTCAAAGAACATGGTCTTGGTATTTCCTTCCGCACCAATGACTGAAAATTGAAGTAAGATTGAGAGTTTGAGACTGAGCTTTATAGCAGGCGTGAGGGAGAGGAATTTTTTTATACTTACGGCATGCATCATTCAAATTTGAATATTTATGCCAGGAGAAGAAAGAGAAAGAGGACCAATATTTAACGTCAGCATCTGAAAGATGTGACCGGGGTTCAAACCTGCAGCGCAGTAACTAACCCAGGTCAATTGATAACTGCCCCAGTCAGCTTGATTGTTGATATACCAACAGCAGGAATTGTCGGGCCATTATATGTAACATGCCTGACCAGAAAAGTTGAATTTTCAATACATAATCTTATACTGAAGTACGAATCATTGAATTAAATCAACATGCTTCTTAATATTCGTTAAGAGTCATTTACTATCTTCAAAGTGGGCCATGACTCATCAACAGTCGTCATTACGTCACAGATCAATGGTCGTGGATTTGGGGTGATTTGTGTGAAACCTCATATTGGTATTTATAAAGATTATATAACATTGTAAAATGTCTAACCACACTGGCACTTATTGAAAGTCACTATTTTTCTATATACATGTACACAGTTGCTAGCATCCCACTTCTATAGACCCAATGGCCCGTATTTCAAACGCGAGATTTAACTTAATCCATTGTCATTTTATAGCCCCTCCGTTTAAGTTTTGAAAAACCTCAGTATTCAACACTGGCTTAGTCCTGGGTTAAGTTAAAACCCGCTATTGGAATACAAGTCTTTGATTTTGCCATACAAATCATATAAAATATGATGTAAAATAATTGAATCTTCATCCCCTAAAAGTGTTAAAAAGAAAAAGTTTCCACTTTGCATGAAAAGTAATCAAAGGGCCTTTAAATGTACAATGTCATCTTAATTAATGGAATGTGACACATTTAGTTCACATTCATAAAATAAGTTCTCTGCATCAAATCGAAATTGGTGGCTTAATAATGATGGTCAGAATTGGTGTAGAATTTTTTTCTTTAATTCTCATGCATATGGTATACTATAGAGACCTGCATCAAAAGTTAATCAACCAAAACAAAAAACATAATCTATCGTCCTGAAAGAAAGGGTTAACATTTTTAAACCTCAACTGTATGGCAGCTATATTATACTAAAACAAAAAGCAATCACTTACGAATTGTGTATTCTGGAACGCCTTCGGGATCGCTGGCGAAAGAAATATTTACATCAGAGGGCGCCCCATCCACGGTGAACTCTACCCACTCTTGGCCCTGCCGAAGCGGAGGCAAAACATTCATGAGTACGTGGCCTTCGATGTCGGAATTGTAGTGGAAGATGTATTCTGAAAAATTATACAAACATAATGAAAGTAAATGATGATATTGACAGTGTTCATTCATGATTATTTTTTGTTCTTTCCACTCTTGGGCCTGCCGGAGTGGAGGCAAAACGTTCATGAGTGTGGGCCTCTGTGTGCAATTGCATTAGAAGACATATTCTGAAAAAATCATACCAAATAGTAAATGTTGACATTGAATTTATTCATTATTATCTATGTATTAATCTATTTGTAAAATTATTGCATCAACGCTTGGCCCTGCCGAAACGGGGGCGAAACGGGGGCAAAACGTTCATGAGTGTGTGGCCTTTGACCTGCGAATTGTGGTAGAAGACGTATTCTGAAAAATTACAAACAAAAAGTAAGTGATTATATATTACAGTACCTATAATTCAGCTTTTGCTTTATTTGTTAATCATTTGTAAAATGTTTTGACGTATGTCATAACCAGTTAAATAGTAAAATACTACAAACAAGAGAAATCATAATTACCTGATTGGTCAGGTGCCAAACCGAAGCCTCCTGTTTTAAGAAAAGAAATAATACTGATGAAATATTGAATTGTATCAATCAATAAAACTTACTTGCTTTTCATCTCCTTGAATAGTAGATATATGGAATAGTCATCATTTTTTGGACAACGTGACTAAAAATGTTTGTTTTTGCACAAAAGAAAAAAATGTTGAATGATGCTCTTCCAGGCAATATGTGGGTGTATTATAGATAATATTAAGGACAAACTTTACGCCCCCCCAACAAAAACAAATTCACAAAAAGACAACTCAGAGCCCTTTTCGAATTTATTGTCACTTTATTAAAAAGAGGGAAATAAAATCACCACTTCTAAATAATTTGGGGGAGAACAATGTAAAAAACACCCTGTTCAAGTGATATTTTTGCAGTTTTTTGCAACCTGCTCCATACACCTCTATTCCTGAAAAACCTTGAACTCTCATGCAATATATTCAAATCTCCCAACTTCGGTGGACTTGGGGATGTCAGGTTTTACTGGACTGGGTCATTAAAACATCCATGCAGCAGGTGTTTAAAGGTATTTAATGTTAGAAATATACATTTTCAATTACACTTACCATTTTTTATACCGGTACATCTAAAGTCGGATACAAAGAAACTTTCTGTGGGGTCGTCACTCTGAGCAAAGATCACTGCCCTAACTGGAATTTTGTCCTCGCTAGTCAACACGATAGTGTCAGCGGTGCCCTGGTCAGAATCACAGTTGCAATGGCCACTACCAATGCATCCTACATAAAAGAATTTGAGGTTAAAGGATAATAAAGATGATGGTAATTCAGTTTAATTCAAGTCAAATCTACTCTATGGAGGGCTAAAAACGTAAGAAACGGGTGTTATTCAAGAAGGAATTAGGAATGTTTTCTCTATCTTTCATTTGAGTATTATATGTTATGCCACTTTCTGAGAAATCATCTCTCTGAGTAAAAGTTACGGTCCTAACAGGAATGTTGTCCCTGCTAGTCAACATGATGGTGTCAGTGGCACTCTGATCAGTATCACAGTTGCAATGGCCGCTACCAATGCATCCTACATAAAAGAATTTGAGGCTACATAATAATTATAAGGCACTTTCAACCATGTCAAATCAACTCTATATGGAGTACTCAAGCCTGAAATAGGCGTTATTCAAGAAGGAAGCAGGAATGATTTTTCATCTATCATTCGAGTATTATATTCTATGATAATCATGATAATCATCATCATAATAATAATGATGATAATAAGGCACTTTATATCACATCAAATGTTGCCAATTCAATCACCCATTAAAGATTAATCATTAATATTATAAAAGAATCGACCTACCTTGTGGACTCTTGAAGCATGCACACTTATCACTATAGCCCCAGTGATCTATGTGTTTTCCGTAAAGATCATAACGATCGATCCACGGTGCATTTGCTTGAAACGGAGAACTGTCGCAGAAAAAATCAAACTCCTGCTCACATTTATCTGAGACCTGTACACGTAAAAATGAAATTTCAAGGTTTGAAACTGCTTTTGCACGGATTAAAAACATGCCAGAAACTTACAGAGAAGAGCAAAAGTTGCTATGGGTTCTGCCTGCACCCTCCCCCATAGAATGCAGCTTTTAACGACAGCATGCCAAGCTCATACTCTATTGTTATCTAATCTCCTTGTTCCACCGAGTGCCGCCACTGAAGACATAAGCTCACGTTCCCCCCCCCTCACCCCCATCCTGCTTGCATAACAATTCCATCTTGGTACAAAGGCCATGATCCGGACACTACTCCATGCCAGCATTAGGGCATTAGTGACCGCTATAATCCCCATTCTTCTGCATGCTGAATGGAGAACTTATCAAACAAAGGGGGAGCATGCTGCTAGGGGCATAACTAAAGGGATTATATGGATTCCTTCAGGTAGCATGCAGGCTGAACTCATAAGGACTTGTGCCCTCTTTCCTTACTGGGATTCATCAGATGCTCCTATCATACCTCGTATGAAATTGTTTGGGTGTAAATAGCCGAGATAATTAAATTAAAATTATACATTTTTTTATCTATCCTCATTTCACTATGAATCTCGAGTTCTGAGGTAAGTGATATTCCTAGCGCAATATATACATCACAGGTCAGAACACACACAACCACTGAATATGGAAGGGACAGTGTATACGCAATATACTGAATATACGATGGCTCAAACATACTGACCAGAAATGAACCTCGCGCTATTCCCAACGGTAAATTCAATATCAGACTGAGCACTACCGGTATATCTTACTGGAAAATAAGGGTCATATGTATATGCTTGTCTAATTACTGTTTAATAGAATGACTATGAATAAATCTTTAAAAGCCAATCTTCAAGCTAAATAATTTATCAGTGGTAAGTTATAAAAAATCATTGGTACATGTATTTGGCTAAAGTATTTATAACAGTGGTATTATTTGTATTTTTTTAAAGATAAAATGGGATCTTAGTTCTATTTCCTAGGAACCTAAGATGTGATGCCTTTTAACCCATTCAGGACAGGAGTTATGCCTATTCCTTTCCTAAATTGGCAATGCTAACATTTTAATGCTTGTTTTCAAACTTTAAAAGTAAATATGTTTCCAAATTAAATATTCATCAATAAAAACATGATTATTTTCAGGTCAAAAATTTTCTGCAACATACAGCAAATGGTGGCACAATGGTAATAGTCAGATTTGGTATAGAATTTTTTCTCTTTCTTCTCATGTATCTGGTATATTTTTCAGAGCCCTGGATCAACTGAAAAGTTATTGAAATAAAAAACATAAAATGTGTTCTATTGTCCTGAAACAGAAAGGGTTAATATACTTACCGAAGCTAGAGCCATTAGCTGAGGGACACTTATGGTTTTCATATCTACTCCATATTTTAGACGTTTAATGTAGTTCCCGTTGTCCGCCATCATGAAGTCTTCATCTTCTTGATGAATGACAGTTTCAACTGAGGGAAGATATATTTGTTTCACGCTAAAAGACATTATTCAACATTATTTTCGTTTAAAAAATTCTCAGCTGCCATATTCTAAATGCTATATGTATCTTATTGGTTGATTTTGTAAATGAATTAAAATGTGAAAATATTAAGGCTTCAAAATCAACATTTAAAGCTTAGAAAAATTAAAAATAAAAGCATCACCTTATTAAGCACAAGGTGTAATAATAAAGAGACGGTGAACAATTTATTCAATTTTCATATATCTTGATGGTGGCTGTATAATCCCTTTCTTTTTTGCATTCTTTGTTGCTTTTCGTCAGTCAGTATGTAACAACATAAGTTACATATCATGATTTTAGATCTTTTAAATAACAAATATTAATGTGTGACAATGTCTTTTAGCTCTAGTTTTAGAGGTGTCACATTATTCATAACGTCTCATGTATTTCTTGTTGTCTGTGATGAGCACACATACGATAAAACTGAAATTACAAGTATTTGGGTCTCGGAAACGGACACAATTGCTAAATAAGTTGACAAAAATTGAAATATCTAATATTAGTGAATATTCAATGTTTTCTCAAAACTGTGATTATCATAAATGTAATTTATGATTCAATAAATTTTTTATAGAAAAACCAATCACACCAATCCAGTAATTCCTATTCTCAGAAAATATTACTTTTCTTGCTTTTATAAAGTTTTTTTGCTATCCTCTGCACCTACTCCTTCATAATTTTACGACCCAAATTTCAGCCCCAGTCACATAGATGCCCAGAAGCAACACGATTCAACACGACTCTTTGTTTGGAAGCAGTTAGAACTGAATAAAGAGTCGCGTTCAATTGTGTTGATTTCGGGCTTCCATGTGACTGGGGCCTTGGTTGTAAATGTATTATTCAATAAAATCCTTTTCTCAACAAGTTACAACTGTCTGTACCTACATTCATAAAGGATAATTTAATTTTTGTTATATGCTTCGTAGTAATGGTTTCTCTAACTCAAATCTTTAGAATATTCAGGACATGTACTTATTTCAGCACAAGTCTTTCAATAATGATTAGAAATCTCTTAATATTAAAGCCATTTAAAAAAATGGCATGTCAAACTTATTCTTCAAATTTATATAAGCTGGAATAAATCATACTTACCTCTTCTTTCAAATTTCCCTATCAAAAAAATCAAAACAAAATACATTTAGCAAGAAAAAACTTGAGAGGCGGGGATAAAAAATTTAGAGTAAATGAAAAAAGGTATTTCCTCATGGTTGGGTCAAATTTTTGTGACATCCTAAAACCATAAATACACGCCCTTTCTCAAACCAGGCAAATACCGTCCAATAATGACATGACCCTAAAACAGTGTCCCACCCAGAAGCATTCTTTAAAGAACATAGCGTATTGGAATTTGACATCAGACAGTTTTTTTACACATGCAAAAGCAATGTCAATGTAATGGTGATAAATTTTTGTATGCCTGAAACTTCAAATCCAGAAAAGATTTCCAATTTTAATTTGTACTACTGGGAAAAAGGGTAATTTTCATCAATAGATCAAAGCTTTGGAAGATCTGAGTTGATCTTCATGTCAAAGGGACAAAGTAGATGCCTACATTAAATAGACATCGCATGAAAAGTTGATCCAACCCCAAGGAAAAAATCTCATCTCTTTATCTTTTTTGGGAGGGAGTAGACATTGCAAACTCGTGATCCCCACAAAAATCAAACATTCTATGAAAAGAACATTTTTTATCTTTTCATCATATCATATCAATAATAAAGCTTTATTTTTCCAGGGGAGAGAATAACTTTTTCGTCTAAACTTACCTGATCCAACATCTACATCATAGAACTCGCAATAAGCGAAGAATTTATCAAGACCACCATCGCCATCGGGATCAACGTAGTAGTATCCCGAATACGTGTTCTGGCCCATACTCTTTAGGTGCATCAGAATTTCTTGGCATGTGCGTAGTGTAGGGACTGTCAATGAAGGAAAGACAAATGAAGGTTGAGTTTGCATAATAATAATAATAATAATAATAATAATAATAACACTATCTGCGGAAAAAGGGGAATTGCTAAATTGTGTTCTAAAAGGCGAAAAAAGGCGAAAATATGAATTTGCTCATAACAGTCACAAAAAAA